>WSXT02174635.1:0-22182 GCA_011762715.2 Neuroterus valhalla | reverse complement strand
GTGGTTAAACTTCATCGCCTACTATTGTGTGATGACAAGAAGTCATCAGTAGGTGAAAATTTGCAGGTTTGAACTATTGCAATCGATAATACCAATTTCCAATCCCCTCTGCGAAATTCTTCACTCTGGTTTTGTGCTGATTCAATCGATCTGGGACCAATTTTTACCCTCTTGTATTCACTTCGCTTGTCTATATAATGTTCTCTACTTATTCAGAATCAGTTATACATTATCTGCGTCACTATTGTTTATGTGAATTTGGCTAAAATATTATCCCCGGGGTTCGGAACATCGTGCTTAGATTCCATATGGGAACTTAATCTTTCCATCTTTATTATATCTTGGTAGTATCTTTCGCTCAGACTGTTAAAGTACCGCGAGCAGGATCATCCGGCCGGAAGTATCTCACAAGCGAGACTCTCAAGATCCGAGGAAATTCGATAAAACTCGGCACGAACGACCGCTAATTCGATTACCGGTTTGAAGGAGTCGAGAGTAGTACGTGCAGTATACACGGGCGATAAACGTCGAATAGGAAGCCCGTCCAGCACAGGGCAGTTCGTTCCCCTGCTATACGTTTTGTAATGTCCTCGGTATAGTTGAAGGCTCTTTCGTGTGAAATTGCAAATCAATACCAGTCGAAATACTCTCTACATGTCATTCTCAGCTGTAGCAGAATTTAAGAAAAGGTGGTTCTGCTGCCGAATTGCTTTTAAAAGGGCCACATGGAAAATCGATGCTGGTTTTTACCAACCTGGTTGAGTCGTTCCAGCCAAATACTGCCACTTGAGGAAAAATAAATTCGACGTTTCTCCTTCGAAAGACGATGAGAATATAACCCAGGCCGCAATTTTCGAGTGGGGATATATAAATGATCGAAATCTGTTTATTGTTATTCCTTCAGAGCAAATGAGTTACGATTGAGGAAAAAAAAATCTTTAAAAATACCTCGTTCTTTCTTTTTTGCTAAGTGTTTCACCACTGATACAAATTTCATGTCATCAGTCCTTACCTAATCACTCTGGTAATGTTTCCTTATGGAACCACCATAGTGTTAAGTGAATAAACTATTTTACTGGGAAACGTCACGATTAGAATCATCCATCTAAAAACTGTTGGGGAAGATGAGCAAGGAGATTAATTCATCGTATCAGTTTTACGAAAACGGCACAAATTCTTTGAGGTGAATGAACGCATCCAGGTAATATTTAATTTATTGGACTTATTTGCTTAGAATAGATACAACAGTCAGTTATACAAATCATGACGCATAGTTCTTCACGCAAAGTCTTCTCGTAGATAGATAAAAGTTCATTCTTCAGCCTATCAGCCTTGAAAAACTGATTTGCTTACACCACCATATTTTACAAAAAATTTTACATCAAATACTTATTCGAATTGAGGCAAGAATCAGATCTTCACTAGAACAAACATACTAGTGAGTTCTAGTCAGAACCGTTTCAGCTCTTTGTGACTTTTCATTATTATTATACCATTAGGCCAAATCCCTTGCGGGGTAAGCGTAACTCGTTCGGTTTCAGCCCCGCTGTACTACTGGAAAATAGAGGATTGATGTGGAAGGATTAGATGTGAAATTGACATGGGAAATTTTGATTAAGGGATGTGTATGAGAAGGAAGCAGGGATAGGTATTAGATCAGTCTTAGAATTCATTGCATGTTTTTTGCGAACAGAAAGAAGCTGCTTTCATTGTCTAATGATGATGCGGGATTTTTAGTAAACAGAGGCTTTGATCAAATTGTTAAGCAGAATGACTATACGCGAGGCTTTTTCGTCAAAATGAGAGGTAAAACCTGATTAAAACAATACGCAGCAAAAGTGAGTCTAACCTGTTTCTGCTTTCAAACCACACACTCGTCCTGTGCAACATCGCTCCGACACGCGTCGCTCCCTGATCTCTCTAGCAAACACCCCGTGCAAAGAGTTTCGCGAACCCATCGAAATAATCCACTAAGAGATATCCTTACGCGGGCCAAATAGTATCCAAAATCTTTCGTTCCAGGCTTCACACTTTTTCTTATATACAATTGCTCTCCAAAAATTCCTATCCTGGCATACATATCTTGCTTCTTCCACATCTATGCATCTTTTCATACAGGCTCTTGTGTTCCTACGGCTCTTTATATTTCTCCTCTTGAGGGTCTCGTTCACACATTCTATCCATTCCTTCTTTGGTCTGCCTCTGGGTACGCTACCATCCACTCTACCTAGATACACTTGCTTTGTTAATCGCTCTTCACCCATTCTCTCATCGTTACCGAACCATTTAAGCAAATTTCTTTCACTCTTTTTAAACAGCGTTTTATTTACACCACATTCTTTGAAAACCCACTCATTACCACTCATTACCCACTCACATCATCACACTCACGTTTAGTTTACTCTTGTCCTTCTCTTGATACGTCCAGGTCTCGCTACCGTACAGGACAGTTAGTGCTAGCACAGAATTATATATCGCAATTTTAGCTTCATTTGTGACCGGGGAAATTGAAGAACTTGACCGTGAAGAACCGGGAAATGACGGGGCATTTGAAACCGTCTGCCGAATCGCCACCCTGGAATGTGATGTAGAAGAAAGATTTTCGTCAAGATTCAAAGAAACTTGCTGATATGGTTCAGTTCTCCATAGAGGATGAATGAAGAACTACACCTCCCTTAATTCAACTTACCACATAAATTCCTTCCACCTTCAGTAGCGTTAGAAAGAATTTGGCCTAATGATAGAATATAAAGAACACCCTCCATATCGCGGTCACAAATGATGACACATTGTAAACAATTCTTGGGGATTCGTTTTCATTAGAAAGAGAGTCTCATGGATAGTGCTTCTAAGCTAATGGAAAATGGAAAAATCTAACCCTTCTTGGACCATTAAAATTGATGTAAATTGTACTAATTAATGAAAAATACACGTTTTACCATCTATTTTCATAGTCTGATGAGCAGAAATCATGGCTTAGTGTTGCCTACTGGGGCTGCAAAAGGAATGATTCCTGAATCCGTTTAGAGGAAGAGAGGGTGAGTCTTGACGTATGTACTGTGCTTACTTATTCCCCTGTACATTCAGGGCAACGAGGCGATGAATATTCACGGGTTATCACGAGAGTACCCAACTCAGGCTAATCCACTATTGCGCAGTGCTGCAAAACCGTCGGTTAAAACCATCCCATTTAGTCAAAAGCATTGCCACAAGCACCAAAACGAGCGACCTCAACTGATATCACCTACAGCATCACAACCAAGCTTTATAAGCTCGATTAACAACCTCAAAGTGCAACTAGCAGTTACTCAAACCTTAAAACTCGGCTTTTCAAATCTCTCATAATTTCACTGAAAAAGATGTTTGTTTGAATAGGCAAGAAACGCTGTTTGGTATCGTACAATTTGAAGTCGGGCGGGTAAACCTATAGAGTTGCCACTAGGCCCAAACAATAGATAACTTATATGCTGTGCAATACTTTGAAAAAATGCATGGTACAGCTCCACGTTGAACTAGCAGTATCATGGTAGCAATATTTCTTGCATCAACTTTTTTCGCAGGCACAACCCTCAAAAATGGATATGCAATAAATATATGTAATGAGTGCATCTGAAGTATCTTGAGGTACGTCAAATGTCCTAAAGTATGTGAAATATCGAAAAGTGTCCTGAAGTACCTCAAAAATCTTGAAGTACATTAAAAATCTTTAAGTCTCAATAAATATATTCAAAATCCTGGAAAATCTTGTAATACCCTGAAGTACCTTGAAACACCATGAAGTATCTTGAAATATCCTAGAGTATTTCAAAATATCATGAAGTATCTTGAAATATTCTGAAATATCTTGAAGTATAGAGAAATATCCTAAAGTTTGTGAAATACCTTGAAGTATGTGAATTATCCTGAAGAACATTGAGATAATCTCAAATACTTGAGATATTATGCATTATCTTGAATTATTCTTAAGTATCCTGAAGTTTTTGAAATATCTTAAAGCGTCCCGAAATCTCTTGAAGTATCTTGAAGTTTCTCAAAGATTGTAAAATATTTATTAATATTCAAAATATCCTGAAGTATGCTGAATTCTTGTTTGGTATATAAAGTATCCTGGAGTTGTAAAATATCTTGAAGTATGTGAAATACCTTGAAGTATGTAAATTATCCTGAAGTACATTGAAATATTTTGGAGCACGTTGGAATATCTTAAAATGTTCTAAAGAATCTTGAAATATTTTGAAGTATGTAAAGTGTCTTGAAGTCTGTAGAATATTCAAGAGTACCTTGAGATATCATGAAGTATCTCAAAGAATTACGAAATACGTGAATTATCCTGAAGTATATTGAAATGTCTTGAAGTTCGTGAATTGCTCTTAACTATGTGTAGTATCTCGAAGTATGATAAAAAATCTTTGAGTTCCTTGAAATATCTTCAGTGCATTTATGGAATGCACTGAAATATGCTAAAGTATCGTTAAGTATTTGGAATATTCTGAAGTATTCAAAGTGTCCTAAGGTATTTGAGTAATACTGATGTACTTCAAAATATCTTAAAGTATGAAAAGTATATCTTGAGGATGAAATATCCTGAATCGCAATGAATTATCCTAAAGTTTACTTTTAAACATCTTATTATATTCAAAAGTATCTTAGAACATTGTGGAGTTCGTTAAGTACCTTGAAGTATGTGAAATACCCTGAAATTTATTGAAGTATCTTGAAATATTCCAAGGAATCTTCGAATATTTCGAGTCTTGAAGTATGTTGAATTTCCTGGAAAACCTTGGAATATCACGAAGTACCTTGATATAACATGATGTATCTTGAAATATTCTGAAGTATCTTTAGGTATTTCTATATGCTTGAATTATCCTGAAGTATATTGAAATATCCTGAAGTATCTTGAAGTACGTGAAATGTTCTGAAGTATGTGAAATATTGTTAAGTACGTGATATATCCTTAGGTGTCCTGAAGTACTCTGGAATATCTTAAAGTACTTTGAAAAATCTTCAAATACCTTGAAATATCTTTGGATATCCCGAAATATCCTGATTATCTTGAAGTACGTCCAATGTCTTGAAGTATAAGAATTATTCCGAAGTTCATGCGTTTTTCATCTTTAAGTATACTGATGTATTTTTGAGTCCGTGGGATATCCTGAAGTATGTGAAGTATATTGAAGTACATCGAAATATTTTGCGGTCACTTCAGATATTTCCGATTTTCTCCAAGAATCCTGAAGTATTTTGAATATCTTGCAGTATCTGAAATATCATAATTATCTTGAATTACACAGCTCCACAAAAAATCTGGAAAATGCTTCCCGGGTCCAGACCATGCTTATCTTATGTTTTTGGGGTCGCTGATTCGGAATCTGAGGTCTGTTTTACTCCATCACGTCAGGATTTTCCATAGCCTCAAAAAATACATCCCAAAAAACACCCTTACCGAATTACAAGTAGGCTCGACTTCCGGACCTTTGAAAGATCGAGTTACATCGCTTTTATTTCTTGAAATAATTAATTTCCATACAAGGAAGGGGTTTACTCAACTACCCCGAATCCCCCTAACCCTTAGAAACTACCCCTACCAATCCACTGGTAGGCTCACCCTCCTGACCTTGGGAAGAACAAGTTAAATCGCTTATTTCTCTTGAAATAATTTATTTCCATACCAAGAGGGGGCTAACCAACACCTACCCTGAATCCCCCCAAACCCTATAATTTACCTCTACCAAACTACAAGTAGGCTCACCCTCCTGACCTTGGTAACAGCGAGTTAAATCGTTTATTTTTATTGAACTAATCGATTTCCATACCAGGAGGGGGCTTACCCGCCTACTCTGAATCCACCTTACCCCTAGAAACTACCCCTACCAAACCACAAGTGGCTCACCCTCCTGACCTTGGGAAGGGCGAGTTAAATCGCTTATTTTTCTTGAAATAATGGATTTCCATACCAAGGGGGGCTCACTCGCACCTACCCTGAATCCCCCTGACCCCTAGAAACACCCCTACCAAACCACAAGTGGCTCACCCTCCTGACCTTAGAAACAGCTAGTTAAATTCTTTATTTTTATCGAACTAATTGATTTTCATACCAGGAGGGTGCTTACCCGCCTACTCTGAATCCACCTCACCCCTAGAAACTACCCCTTCAAAAACAACAAGTGAGCTCACCCTCCTGACCTTGAAAAGAGCGAGATGTATGCCAGAATTTCCTGGAAAATAAAAAAAGTCCCATGTTCAAGAAGCTTGTGAACGACATGATAAAAAATTTTAAAGTTCTAGGTTGCAATATGACTATAAAATTGCACTTTTTACATTCACATATTGATTCTTTCCCAGCAAAACTAGAAGACTTCAGCGAAGAACATGGAGATGGATGCCATCAAGGCATGAAAGACATGGAGAAACGATATCAAGGTTCGTAGGGAGTAAATATGGTGTCAGACTATTGCTGGAGCCTAAAACGAGATACAAAGGACAAGAAAGGTCATAGGCGACGTTCCCTTCGTCGATCGTTCGAAGACAGAAAAAGTCAAATATCACAAAGGAACAAGAACCAATAACATTTTCTCTTATTCTTTTTTTATTTTTATTTAAATGGACACCACAAGTAAGCTAAGAACCCTACAAATTTAATTATTTCAAGAAAAATGAGCGATCAATCTTGCTATTCCGAGAACCACAAAGTGGCTTCGTAGGAATCATTTCTAGGGGTTGGGGGGTAGATAGATAGCTTTAAGTTAGATTAGAGGATTGGTGGGTCAACTCGCTTGTGGCGTGGGATTCAATTAGAAAAAGAGACTCATTTTATGAAAAAAGCCTACCATACACGCTGTTCCCAGGGTCAGGTGTGTTAACCTGCTGGTGGTTTGGTAGGGGTAGTTTCTAGGGGTGAGGTTGATTCGGGGTAGGTGCGAGTTGGCCCCCCTCTTGGTATGGGAATCAATTATTTTAAGAAAAATTAACGATTTAACTCGCTGTTTCCAAGGTCAGGAGGGTGAGCCTACTTGTGGATTGGTAGGGGTAGTTTCTAAGGGTTAGGGGGATTCGGGTTAGTTGAGTTAACCCCCCCCCCCTTGTACAGAAATTAGGTATTTCAAGAAATAAAAGCGATGTAACTCGATTTTCCCAAGTTCCGGAGGTCGAGCCCACTTGTAGTTCGGTAAGGGTGGTTTTTGGGATGTATTTTTCGAGGTTATGAAAAATCCTGACGTGATGGAGTAAAACAGACCTCAGATTCAGAATCAGCGACCCCTAAAACATAAGATCAGCATGGTCTGGACCCGGGAAGCTTTTTTTCGATTTTTTTTGTGGAGCTGTGTTATGTTAAAGTCAGAATTCGATGTACACTTTTTAGTCGGGGTGTCAACCTCTCGTAGAAAAATGAGAAATCGTATCATAAGAGTGGTTAAAGACGTTTGAAAATATAAGTTCGAAATGTAATTGAGTGATATTTCTGAGAGTCATTCGAAAAAAACTGAGATACTTCGCAATTTCGTGAAAAATCTTTAAATATGAAATATTTCAAAATATTCTGGATCATCTCGAAGTATATGAAGTATATCGAAGTACACTGAATTATTCTGAAGTACCCTGAAATATCTTTATTCATCTTCAAATATTCTGAAGTATCCTGAAATATTTGAAATATCTCGAAGTATCTAGAATACTCTGAAATATCTTTAATTATCTTGAAGTCAGAAGTAGGTTTGCATTTTCCAGATTATTTTTGAAAATTATTTTTCTCATTATGCATCATAAGATCAGAAATACAAGGTACTCTCTCGAAAATCTAGCTTGTGAATCTTTTGATGTTTTCAATCTCACCTAAGGAGAATTATCCAATAAGTATATTAACTCAAGTAATGCAGGAAGTAATCCAATAAAGAATTGATCGAATCATATTTAATTATCTGCTCGATGATCTAATCTTGGGACTAATGGTCTTAATTGAATCTTAACTGAAGAATGATCCAAATGATTATATTCAATTTTATTCATTTTGTTTACCAACCAATTTATATTTTCTGGGATAACACAGCCAAACAAGAAGAAAGGCTGGCAATTTCAATGAAACGCATGTATTTCTATTTATTTTGAGTCACTGAATCCAAATCTGAGGCCAAAATAGCACCTTTTAGGTTATTCTAAGAAATTTCAAGGTATTCAAGAATATTTCAATGGTTTGCATGATATATAAAGATGTTGTAGGATATTCAAAGTACTTCGAGATACATAAGGGTATTTGAATATACTTAATGATATTTCAAAGTACTTCAGGGTACTGCAAGATATTTAAATGTACTTAATAATATTTTAAGGTTCTTTGAGATAATTCACGTACTTTAAGATACTTCACATACTCCGGGATATTTCAGGATATTTCAAGATACTTTAGTATAATTCAAAATATTTTAGGATATTCCAAGATATTTCAGGATACTTCAAGACATTTCAAGGTACTCGAGGATATTCTGGTGTTCTCCAGGATATTTCAAGAAACTTCAAGATACTTTGAGATACTTCAGGATCTTTTAAGGTACCTTAGGATATTTAAAGATATTCCAAATTACTACAAAATATTTCAGTGCCCATCGGAATAATTATTATATTTCAAAAAACTTCACATACTTCAGGATATTTTATTCACTTCAAGATACTTCTGCATGTTCCAAGATGCTTATTTATGATATTTCAAGATACTTTAGTATAATTCAAGATATTTCAGGATGTTCCAAGGTACTTCAGGATATTTCAAGATACTTTATGATATTTCAAGATACTTTAGTATATTCTAAGATATTTCGGGATATTTCAATATACTTTAGGATATTCCAACATACTTCAGGATATTCCAAGATATTCCAGGATAATTCAGGATGTTTCAAGGTACTTTAGGAAATTTAGAGATATTCCAAATTACTTCGAAATATTCCAATGCACTTCAGGATGATTATTATATCCCGAGAAATTTCGCATACTTCAGGATATTTTATCTACTCCAAGATACTTCAGGATATTCCAAGATTATTTATGATATTTCAAGATACTTTGGAATATTTCAAGATACTTCATGATGTTTCAAGATTCTTCATGATATTTCATGATACTTCAGGATTTATTAGGAAACTTCATGGTATTTTAAGGTACTTAAGGATATTGCAGATACTGCAAGATACTTCACATACTTCGAAATATTACCAGATACTTCAGGATTTTTCAAGATACTTAGAACATTTCAAGACACTTCATGATATTTCGAAGTATTTCAGGATACTGCAAGATATTTCAACTTACTTTAGAATATCCAATGCTTTTTGAAGATCATTCACATACTGCAGGGTACTTTACACACACCGGAATATATCAAATATTGCAACATGCTTCAGGATATTCCAAGATATTTTGGGATACTTCGAGATATTTGGGGTTCTTCAAGATATTCCAATGTACTTCAGGATATTTCAGAATACTTCCAGATGCTTCATTATATTTCAAGATACCTCAGGATATTCGAAGATATTCCAAAGTACAACAGAATATTTCACGGAACTTTGAGATAATTTTTTTATTCCAAGATTTTTCACATACTTCAGGATATATTATGTACTTCAAGACTTAATGACATTTGAAGATGCTCTAGGATATTTTATGATATTCCAACTCACTTCTGGATATTCGAAGATACTTTATGATATTTCATGATATTTGAAGATACTTTATGGGATTTTAAGATACTTCAGGAAATTTCAAGATATATCATGATATTTCAAGGCACTTCAGGATATTTCAAGATATTCAGGTTATTTCAAGATATTCACGATATTCTAAGACATTGTAAGGTATTCCAGAATGTTTCAATAGTTCGCATCATACATAAAGATATTTTAGGATATATGCAAAGTAGTTTGAGATTCTTAAGGATAAAACGTGTACTTCATGATATTTCGGAATACTTCAGGGTACAGTAAGATATTTCAATGTACTTTAGAATATTTCAAGGTTCTTTGAGGTAATTCATATACTCCAAGATACTTCACATACTCCGGGATATCTCGCGTACTCCATTATACTTCAGGATATTTCAAGATGCTTTAGGATATTTGAACATACTTCAGGATATTTCAAGACGTTTCAGGGTGCTGCAAGATATTTTGACGTACTTCAGGATATTTGAGGGACTTTATAATATATCAAGGAACTTAAGGATATTTGAAGAGACTTCATGATTTTTCGAAGTACTTTAGGATATTTGAAGATATATTATGATATTTCAAGATACTTTAGGATATCATAAGATACATCATGATATTTCAAGGAACTTTGAAGTATTTCAACATATTTCAAGGTACTTTAGGATATTCCCAGGTATTCTGGGATATTCTAAGATATTTTGAAATATTCCAGAATATTTCAATGGTCTGCATGATATTCCAAGATATTTTAGGGTACTCAAGGATATTTCAATGTACTCAAGGACATATCACGTACTTCAATATATTTGAAAATACTTCATGATAATCCTGCACAATTGTACACTCTTCTTCACGAGTTGTCAACCCCTTGGCTTTAGCACTGAACTAATACTTCATATAAATTCAGCAGTTTGAAATCTATTTAAGAACCATGTTTTAACATCACATGCTTAAAAATCCGATTTTTTGTGGTTATGCCGAAAACCAATCGTAAAAGGTGTTATTTCTACCTCAGATTCAGATTCAGCAACGCACGATAATTAGAAACACATGTGTTTTGTTGGAATTTCCAGACTTCTATTTCTTTGTGCGTATGGGTGCGTACTGCTCTCTTTGAGTGGAAGATGAAAGTTGTCTGATAGGGTGTTTTCGTGGTGTGAAATTGGTTATAGGCGAGATGGTGATCGATCATGATTACTAATGACCGATCCTTAAGGACTACGACTACTATATTAAGGTCGGACGTGTCTGATCTTGATTTCGCCAAAGACGAGGTTGACTGATGATTTTAGGATTTGGTTCATGGTCATCATATACTTGACGTACTTGCGGGTCGGAGAACCATGTGCCATAGGCCCGCTTTTGTTATGATTTAACTTTCGAAATCTCTTGTCCTTCAAAGCGGTTATCCTTCCTTCCGATATATTCCTACGAGTGAATTATGTATTTCAAGCGAGTTATTATTTATTACGCTGACGCACGGACCCCTCAATTTTACCGAGTACAAAATTGCTGCTTCAATTTATGGGCAGATTTTTATGGCCCCCGATTTCTGATGGTAATCATCATAATTTATTCCGGTTTCAAACTGCTTTGTAAGACAGAAAAGTAGTAAAAGTGGTTTGAGAGAAGCATTACTTAGTGAACTTAAATTGTATGTTCTTTATTATTACAATTTTATTATTATTTATTATTAATAATATTTATTATCACAATTTCCTCCATACC
Source organism: Neuroterus valhalla (assembly GCA_011762715.2). Classification (NCBI taxonomy): domain Eukaryota; kingdom Metazoa; phylum Arthropoda; class Insecta; order Hymenoptera; family Cynipidae; genus Neuroterus; species Neuroterus valhalla. The sequence goes on along the minus strand of WSXT02174635.1, from coordinate 10,753 downwards.
ATCTTATCATGTATGCTAATTGATTTGGGATTTGTTTCCAAATTCAGAATGAGATGAATTACAAAGCCTAAAAAACTTGGAGGGGCAAATATTTTTGAATGCCCTAGAGAACTTGCGAGGCCCTGAAAAATTGCCCCGGAAAAAGTTCGGCAAATGGCTAGAACTTTTTTTTCTAAACTTGGCAATTTTTTCTTGATTTTTTTTTACTTTTGCAATAAATTTCGTTTCACTCTTCAATAAAATGTGTCCGAAATTTTAATCACATCAGCGTTCTTGACCATCTACGTTATAAGTATTGAAATTTTTTTTAAATTCAAGATTTATGATAATGTTCCATTCAAAAATGAATCTTTATTTCATGCTATATATTTGAGAATTGGAAGAGCTGAAACCGGTGAGTACTAAGATTGTTTTTTTTTTATGAAAGTTAATTCTCTTTATTTGAAAATTTTACTACTTAGCTAAAAACTTCATCATGTTGTTGAAAATAATTCAACTATTTTGTTGAGAAGTCATCCCTTTTAGGTCGAAGATGTAACCAATTTGTTTGAAATTCATCTTTTTGAGATGAACGTTCAATCTTTTCTGTTTTAAATTCAATTATTTGATTGAATATTCGTCTTTTTGCATTGAAAATTCATTGTTTGGTAGAAAAATAATATTTTCCGGTTGAAATTGATTTTTCATGATTCGGAGTTAATCATAATAATCTTTTTTATTAAAAATACATTTTTCATGGTTCAATTTTTAACCTTCTTGATTAAATGATCTATGAACATACTTTTGGTCCAGACCTAATCTTTTTTAGGTTAAGATTTTTTGCTATTGGAATGAACATTTATATTTTATGGATAAAAGTACAAGTTTTTAGTTGAAAATTGATCTCCTCAGATAGAGAATCCATCCTATTGTAACGAGAATTTATATTTTGGTGAAAGGTCATCTAGTATGCTTGAAAATTTATTCTTTCGTATTAAAAAGTCAACTATCATATTTTTTTTCCAGAATTCACCACTATTTGTCAGAAGTTCTACTGCTTGGATGAAAATCTAGCTAATTTTTTTTTAATGTCTGCGATCATATTTTCGGTCTAGTCTTGTTCAATATTCGTCCTCTTAGTTAAAAATACCGACCTTCTGGATTGAAAATTCTTTTTCTGGTAAAAAAGCGATCCTTTTAGGTTGAAAATACGTCTTTCATGGTTGAAAGATGATTTTTTTTTTGTTACAAGAGTCTGTTATAATGTTTTTGATCCAGTTATGATGAACATTCCTCTTTTTGTATGAAAGATTTGACTCTGGAGAATGAAAAAGTCATCTCTTTTCCATCAAAAACTTTGCTGTCATATTTCTAGTTCAGAATTTATCTCCTTCGGAAAAAATTCTAATATTTGGTTGAAAATATTTGTCTATCATTTGGTCATAAATTTTCACTTATTTTTTCAAACTAGTTCGTTCTACTAATTTGTTCTATTAAGTTGTTAAAGTCATGTTTTTTTGTTCAATCATTCACCACTCTTGTTGGAAATTCGTCCTTTGAATGAAGTCTTCGTCTTTCGGGATAAAAATTCAAATTCCATTTTTGAGAATGACCTATTTCGTTGGGAGTTCATTGTTCGTGAAATTTGCCCGTTCGATAAAAAATTTATTTTGGATTGATAATGATTCAGCTTTAAAGTAGAATTTCGGTGTTTTTGTTCTCAAAATCTCAAAATTTGGTTGAAATTTTATCTATTTAGTTATAAAATTCCACCATTTTGTTTTGACCAATTCGTTCTACTGATTTGTTCTACTAAATTGTTGAAGTCATTTTTTTGATCGAAAATTCACCTTCTTTTTTGAAGATTTGTACTTTTGAATTGAGTCTTAGTCTTTAATGGTAAAACTTGACTTTTCTTGGTTAGAAATTATCTTTTTTTTTGTTGGAAATTCATTGATTTTGAGATTCACTTGTTTAGTAAAAAATTTATTTTGGACTGATAATTCCGCTTTAAAGCAGAAAATCGGTGTTTTTGGCTTTGAAATTGAAAAATTTGGTTGCACATTCGTCTATTTAGTTAAAAATTCCACTTATTTGTTAAAACTTATTCGTTTTACAAATTTCTTCTACTGAGTTGTTGAAGTCATTTTTTGATCGAAAATTCACCTTTTTGTTGGAAATTCCTCCTCAAAATCAGGTCTTCGTCTTCAATGGTTAAAATTGACTTTTCTTGGTTAGAAATTATCTTTTTTTTTTGAAAATTATTCGTTTTTGAGATTCACTTGTTAGGAAACAAATTGATTTCGGATTGATAATGAAACTGTAGAGAAGAAAATCAGTCTTTTTGACATTAAAATTGAAAAATCTGGTTCAAAATTCGTCTATTTGGTTATAAAATTTTACTAATTTGCTAAAACCTATTTGTTTTACTAATTTGTTCTACCAAATTGTTAAATGCATTTTTTTTAGTTCGAAAATTCACCTGCTTCATTGAAGATTCATTCTTTTGAATTGAGTCTGAGTCTTTATTGATAAAAATGAACTTTTCTGGGTAGAAATGGTCTTTTTTTGTTGACAATCCATAGTTTTTGAGATTCACTTGTTTGGTAACAAAATGATTTCGTAGTGATAATTCAACTATAAAGCAGAAAATCGGTCTCTTTGGCTATGGAATTAAAAAATTGATCGAAAATTCACCATTTTGTTGAAAATTTGTCCTTTGGAATTAACCTTCCATGGTTGAGAAATAACTTTTTTGTAAAACGTTCTTTGTTTTTCAGATTTCATTGTTCGATGATGAATTAATGTTGGATTGAAAATTCATCTGTTGAGCAGAAAAATTTATCTTTTCAGATTCGGAAAATTTCTTTAAAAATTTTTCTATTTTGTTCTGAAATTCTACTACTTTGTTGAAAAAGCTTCTAGCAAAAACTAGCCAGCTTTGTTGAAGCTTCATATTCTATGTTAAGGCGAAGAATGAATGTTTACTGGTTGACAATTACATTCTCTCTTGAAAATTGATTGTTCTGAAGATTTATCTCTTTGGTTGAGAATTGAACTATCTTGATATAATCTAATTTTTTTTCGCAATCCGTATTCTTTGTGGGAACGTCAACTATTTGGTCATAATTGAACTATTTGGTAGAAAATATATGATTTTGTTAAAAAATCAAACGATTTTTTTGAAAATTCAGATATTTTTCAGAGGATTCGTCTTTTTGGCAAAAAAGTTCAACAATTTTGTTGCGAATGAATGTATGTCTTTCATAGCTGTATTTAACTCGTTGACGATTCGTATGTTATTATTGCATTCTTGTAAGAAAAACTGATTCTTCTATAGTAAAAAGTTCAACTGTACATTGTTGAGAATTCATCTCCCCTGATTGGAAAATAATTTTATTTTTTGGAAAAATTTGTTTTTGGTTCGAAAACTTAACTCTTCTGTTGAAAGCAATAAGAAAATAAGAAAAAATTCTAAGATTTTTGATTCTTCTTCATTTGTTTATACTCCTTCCCTTCTCTAGGCCTAAGAGATTGACCTATCCATTGCTTATGCATATAAATATAAACAAAAATATGCATATTTTCTTATCTTCGAACCTTATTTTCTACCTTACCATCTATTCCTCAAAATATCGTCTGAAAATTCTCCTTAATTCCAGAACGTTGCGGGCCTTGTGATCTTGCCCTGGGCTCCCGTTTTCTCTTACGTCTATCAATCTTAAGATTGTAGCTCAATCCCTCAACAGTATTTTTATTTTACCTTTTTCAGGAGTCATTTTGGGCTTTTCTCTATTCCCATCATCCATATACCTCTTTCCTCTTTCTCAGCCTCTGTATCCATTCTTCACCCTGACCTTTTTTTCAAAATCAACTTTAGTTTCTCTTTTAAACTTTCCTCTCCTCTTCCTTCATCTGCACACCTCTCTTACCCTGGCAATCATAATTCCTGATTATACCTGCATACTTTACACAAATTCTCATCTTCATCCATCCCAAATCTATATGCTCGTACCTCCTTCTCCAGTCTGAATCTCATGTTTCTTTTCCATTTGCCCTGCTTCTTTATCTTCCTCAATCATGCCAGCTCGTCCTCTCTATTGGGCATTATGTACTAGCTGTTGTACCTAGACTCCAAAATTTTTCCACATCTTTCCTCTTCTCGCCTTTTTCTCTTATTTTATTATCTTTATCTTGATCTCTTCTTTGTCTCTGCCTCTACAATCTGCAATCCCTGACCTCTCACTTGCAAACTACGCTCAATCCTCCTTTCGTATCTCCACCCACTTCGGAATTCTGTAACAACCCTGAAAACGACCCTGATTCCATTTCTCTTTTTGCTTCGCCCTTCGCTGTTCTGCACGATAGGAATGGACAGTTACATTCTTATTTGTGAGGACAAAAGGGAGTCGATTGATCGACAGGTGGAGGCTCCCGATAATGGGGACTTGGGCACACACACTCTCTCTCTCTTTGCGTGTGTATGTGTGTAGAAAGTACTCGTATTTCTTCCCAGACACAACCACGGTATTTCAAAGGTCAAGTTGTCGAAGTTGCTTTCAGCGTTTCCGCATTGAAGTTACGATTGGCGAACCAGCAATCTGCAAGTAACTTGGTCCTGCTAACTACTCAAAGCATGTCATGTACTTCTTTCTTTTATTACACTCATTGTCGAGAGGAGACGAGAACCTTGAAGACTGAATCGACACTTTGTATCGGATAATTGAATCTCGCCTATATTTTTTTTATTTTCATTTTTTATTCCTCCCTAAAAGGTTTTTTCAATCCGAAGGTCTCCATAATGTTTGGAATTCATAAGAGATTGATGGGACGATTAATCAGAAAAAGAAGAGACAGGATGGAGGAAAGTATAAGGAATTGAAGAAAGGGGAAGTAGAGAAAGAGAAACCAAACAGAAGAGAAAGAGATTACGAGGAAATGTTAAGTTAAAAGAAGACAGAACTAGAAGAAAAGGTACATGGAGGATGTCGAGTAAGCGGTAGAGAAGGGGAGAGAACTTAGAATGATATACATGCGAAGAGGAGGTAGAAAGGGTATAAATGAGGAATTCGGGATGCAGGAGTTGACGGAGTTTTCCGAGAGGCTTTCAAGAGGCGCAGAAAAAAAAGGAGAAGGAAGAAGAGTGGTCACAGGGGGCAAGGATAGGGAAAAGGGGATTAGTAAAGATGAGGTGAATGATACAATTCAAGAGCAAAAAAGAAAAAAGACAACATGTAAGGATGGTGTGTGAAATGAAGCACTGAAAAAGGGTGGAGGAAGGGCGAGCAGAGAGATATAGAGGATTTGCAATAATGTTTAGAGAGGTGAAGGGTGGCCCAAGAAATGGAAGACAAGGATGATAGTCTCCGCGAAAGTGCTAAGAAAGAGTCTGGAAAGACTGGTGGAAGAAGAGATAAGTATGGCGCACAACCAGACAGTAGGGATGGAAACCACGGACAACAGATATAAATATGCCGCACAACCAGACAGTTTCGAAAAGAGGTATGGAAACCACAGACAACATCTATTAGTATGCCACACAACCAGACGGTTTTTAAAAAAGGGATGAAAACCACAGACAACATCTATGTGCTTATTTTTAGAGTCACTAGGAACATACAATGAGATAAGAAGAATGGAGAACTGGTTTCTTTGTTTGCGGATCTTGAATCAGCTTTTGACTCCGTGAACGGGAGTGTGCTGTGAAAGAGAGAGGAGTTGATAGAGGTTTCGTAGAGTCGATGACAGAGATGTTTATTGAAACTAATAGAAGGGTGAAGATGAACGAAGAAAAGGTATGAATTGAGGATTCGGGGTGCAGAAGTAGACGAAGCTGTAAGAGTTTGCAGGGAGGCAGGAGAATATTGTGAAGGGGAAAGGAAGAAGAGTGGTTTTGGGGAACGAGGACATCAGAGAATGGATTACTAGAGGAGAGGTGAATGAAGCGATTGGAAAGCTGAAAAGAAACAAGATAACAGGTAAGGATGGCGTGGAAGATGAAACACTAAAATATGGTGGAGAAAGGATGAGAAAGGCGATGCAGAAGATTTGAAACGAGTATTGGAGAGGTGAAGGGTGGCTAGAGGGATGGAAGACAGGAATGTTACTTTCTTTGATCGAAAAGGAGAAGAAAAAAAGGGTTAATGAATATAGATATATCACACGTATGTCTGAAGGATATAAAGTATATGCGACAGTGCTAAGAAAGAGGCTGGAAAGACCGGTGGAAGAAAAGGGAAGTATGCCGCACTACTAAACAATTTTTAAAGAGTGATAAAAATCACAGACAACATCCATGAGCTTATGTTCTGTGTCAATAAAAACATACAATAAGATGATAACAATGGGAAACTAGTTGCACTGTTTGTGGATTTTGAAGCAGCTCTCGACTCCGTGAATGGGAATGTTCTATAAAAGAGAGAGGAGTTGATAGAGGATTTGTACGAAGGATAAAGGAGATATTTATAGGAACTAAGATAAGGGTGAAGATGAGAGAAAGGAAAGGTATGAATTGAGGAATCAGGACGCAGAAGTAGATAAAGCATTTCAAGAGGCTGTAAGGAGGCGAGGAAACATGGTGGAGGGGAAAGGAAGAAGAGTGGTTTCGGGGAACGAGGATACCAAAGAATGTATTGCTAGAGAAGAGGTGAATGAGGCAATTGCAGAGCTGAGGAGAGACAAGACAACAGGTGAGAATGGCGTGGAGAACAAAGCTTTGAAATATGGTAACTTCCCTAAAATATTTATTAGGTTAGCTGCTGCACATGCTAATATTTTTCCAGTGTATTTGCACTATTCGTGGATTTCGAAGCAGCATTCGACTTCGTGAAGAAAATGGTGCTGTAGAAGTCCATGAAAGAGAGGGGAGTTGATGAAGGGTTGATAAAGAGAAAAAGGATATACATGTGGCGACAAAAATAAGGGTGAAGACAGGAGAAAGGAAAGGAGTCGAAAGTATGGAGGAAAGTATGAAGAAGAAGACGAAAGGGAAAACAATACTGGATAAGGGCAAACTTTACCCACGAGAATACGCAGAAGATGTAGTTTTAGTAGCGGATGATGAAGGAGGGATGAGCTTAACGATAAGAACGCCTAAAGAGTATGTGAGAAGAGAATATTTTCCGCTGAATGTGACTGATACTAATATGATATGTGTAAGGGCAAGGAAGCGTAAGAAAGAGTACGAATGGAAGATCTTCAGGAGGAGGTAGAGGAGTTCCGCTACCTAGATTTTCTTTTGATGCAGGAGGAGTAGCTTATCTGTAAGTGAGAAAGAGATTGAAACTTGTAAAAAAATCAAAAGAATATAAGAGAATGGGAAGTCTGCATGAGATATATCTAAGATGGTTTATGGGGGTGCGTTATGGCTGTCAAAGTTATATGCGAAGGGAAGGAATATAGAGGGGAAATGATGGACAGGCAACTGAAAAGATCATGGAATTTTGGGGGAAACCCTGAGAGTGGGGAGGGAAGCTAAATTGACCAAGAGTGTATTCAGGAAATTATGAACAAAGAGGGGAGGGGTAAAATGGAAGGTTTAAAATGGGAGAAAGAGAGATACGAAAGGAGGATTGAATGTGGTGTGCAAGTGAAGTGAAGGGAATGTCAGAAAATAGAGGGAGTGAGGAAGGCAAGGCAAGGTGAGAAAAGATGCTAGAAAATTTCGCTGTCGAGGTACAACAGCTGGTATAGGATGTTTTAAGGAAAAGGTTGAGTTGGAATACCTCTAAAAAACATATAAAGATGGTCTATTTGGATGGAAATCAATATTAATATTCTAACTTCTTCTTCGATTTGTCTGGATTAAAAAAAATTGTTTTAGAATCATCCTGCGAATTCCGGGAGAATCATATTTATAAAAAACAAATTGACAATGCAAGTATTGAAAACAGTTTCCAGGGAAAATCGAACAGAGTATTTTCTACAGATATTTCTTCGTTTCCAGTCTCTGGTTTGAAACTTGACCTCTCGTGAAGTCTTTCCAAGATCGAATCTTATTTTTTACGATTTAGTTGTGAAAAGAGTGTCACAATCGAAGGATGCGATAAGTGACGTACAAACGATTTTATACGACAGGGAAGCCCTTTGACTTTTCTCCCAAGAAAACGACTTTGTCGTTTGTTCAAATCGTCAAAGTGACGCGCTGAAACGTCGGCATCGTTGAACACAAAGAGAAAGGAAAGAATTACAAGAAGCAGAACGCGAAAAGGGAGTGTTGTCCCTACATTTCCCAGCCTTTTTTATCTTCCTGCATTTTCCTCTTTTTTGTCGTTGTTTCTTTTCTTTTTTGTACCTTCGTTTTATCCTTTCATATTTTCTTTAACGTTCTCCGCCTTTTACAGCACCAGGACTCGTTTAATTCCCTCGCGTATCTCAGTTAAGACCCTTTTACTTTATTCGTTTCTACCTATATTGCTGCATTGTTATAAGCTACGGCCAAAATATACTTTATACCCATGCACGATAAATTGCAAGTTGGAAGAATTATTACAGCGTGTATTTCTTGTTCCTGAAGCCATAAGGAATTACGGAGGAGGCGAGAAATGCTTTAAAAAATATAAGGTCGACCTGATAAAGAAAATTGAACCTCTTATGAGGGACATGAAAAATTGTTTCATAAAAACGTGTATTCTTGTAGCAAATATGATTAGATCCGGAGAAAAATACTGTCGGATTCATTTTTCCTTCTGTTGGTACTGGTATTTTCTTCATTTTATACTTGCATTGTGCAAGTGCACATCCCACCGCTGCCACTTTTTATTTCTCTTGTGAATCTACAGAGAGAAGGCTGGGGATTCGTTACTGTAACCAGAATTTTCTCCTGGAAAATAAACAGAGTTCATCTTGAGGAGCAGTGTTGAACTTCGATATTGAGCATTGTTGGAATATTATATAATAAATAATAGAATATGTGTTGAATGAATATGCATATATTTCCGTACATCAAATACCTTAGCTAAGATGATGACTCAATGATAATTATTTCCTTAGGTTTTAACGGTTGAACGAATGATAACAAAAAAAACAGACTTTTATATAAAATTTTCTACTCTTTCAATTTCCATCCACATACTGGAATATTCAATTTGAGCAATTTCCGGAGAAAATGTATCAAGAAGGAAATCTAACAGCATACTGGTATAAAAAACTGGATACCCTCAATCTTCTCACGTTCCAACCAATGTTAACGCAAATAATACAGTTGTATAAAATAGCAAATTTCCTCAAATATCCTATGTTTCACCCAATGATAACAGAAAAGGCACTTCGGCATGGAAAATTTATCCATGTTTCTTATGTTCTAACAAAACAAAAGAGACACAAAACACAAAAATATTTCAACAAAGAAAATTCCCTAATGTTTTTAATATTTTTTCTGATATTGAAAAAAAGGAGGTACAATTTAACATAGCAATTTTTCTAATGTTTTTCATGATTTTGATAATCATAGCACTAAAAAGATACTTTAACAAAACAAATTTCCAAAAGCTTCACATGCTTTGTCCCAAAATGACAAGAGAGACACTTCAACATAGCAAATTTTCTCATGTATCTTATGTTTTTACAAATGAATACACAAAAAAAAATGTAAAAACATAGAAAATTTCATCAAGTTGCTCGTGGTTTATCTAATAATAACAAAAAAGCCGCTTTAGCACGGCAAATTCGTTTTTCTTACGTTCATCATATTTCACCGACCCTCTACAGATGATTTTCTAGCGAGAGGGTTAATTTTAAATCATGGACAGTGAAAGTTCGTGGCCTTGCGTTTGCAGATGACAAGATCGTTACGGCAGAGTCAGCCGAGGATTTTCAGAGGATGTTGAGCACACAGTAAAAAAAAAGTCTTGTTTTTGTTACAGCTTGTTCTCGGTGAACCTTGTCTGCCTGTATAATGCGTAAATCTGTCCTCCTTTCTCGGAGCTAACTTCAATTACACCTTGAAACAAGCCCACTTTTAAGCTCGAATCAAGACTTTTTTTCTGTGCAGACTGGATACCAGCATGAAGAGCATGGTTCCGAACATTAACGTGAACAAAACAAAAATTATGCTGTTTAAAAGTAAGGATGCGGAAACAAATTGCAATATTACCCTGCATGGAGAGAGGATAGAACAAGTTGATAATTTTGTGTATCTTGGGAGTTTATTCACTTCTGACGAGAAGATAGAGGTGGAGATTTCCAGACGTACCAATGAGGGTAGAAAGATTATTGGCAGTGTAGGGGTATTACTAAAAGTAAAAATATAACAAATGAAGCTAAAATTGCGATGAATTAATCTGTGTTAGCATCAACTGTCCTGTACGGTAGCGAGACCTGGACGTATCAAGAAGAGGACAAGAGTAAACTCAACGCGATCGGGATGCAATTTCTGCGTAATGTATGCGGTAAAACGCTAATGGACAAAGTGAGTAATGAGTGGGTTCTCAAAGAATATGGTGTAGGAGAAACGCTGTTTGGCAAGAGAGACAGAAATTTGCTGAGGTGGTTCGGTCACGTTGAGAGAATGGATGAAGGACGATTACTAAAGCAAGTGTATCTAGATAGGGTGAATGGTAGTGTGCTCAGAGGCAGACCAAAGAAGGAATGGATAGAATATGTGAACGAGACCCTCAAGAGAAGAAATATAAAGAGCTGTAGAAACACAAGAGCTTGTATGAAAAGATGCATGGATGTGGAGGAAGCAAGAGATGTACGCCAGGATAGGGATGTTTGGAGAGCAATTGTATATAAGAAAAAGTGTGAAGCCTGAAACGAACGATTTTGGATACTA
>WSXT02174614.1:0-22185 GCA_011762715.2 Neuroterus valhalla | reverse complement strand
CTGTTGGACCGGAAAGTCAGTCCATTGGACCAGAATTAAAGGTTTGATCATTGCTTGGACCAGAATTTCAGTCCAAGGGATTTAGAGTGAGTGGAAAAAATTAGGCAACAAAACTCCTCCACCGTTTGGAAAAACTTTTATCGAGTGCGCAGCACGAGACACTCGATGAGAATATATTCGTTAAAGCCAATGAAGCTTTAACAATGGAGAATTCACACTCATCAAAATAAAGTAGTCGACATTTCGCTCTTGAGTTTCGCAAGCTTTTTATACAACTGCAGGGAGGTACAAAAGTCGAGCGCGTAGCGCGAGGTAAGATTACCTTCGAGCGCGAGATCCGAGACGCGCGCCCTAGGCGCGCTCAAACACGCGAGCGAAGCGAGCTTCGCGCGAAGCGCGCGATGAGAATGTGCCCGCACAGTGGGCAGATTTTTTTAAAAACTTCTATCTGAGGTGAGGAAATCTGTTATTTTCTCATACTTCAAACTCTGAAGCTAGACCTTACAGACTACTCTCAAGCTTCCACGATGAATTTATCAGGCAAAACATGAGGCAGTAACCTCTTCCCCGCCTAAACTCGGCTTTTAGGATTGCCAAGACACATACAGCATGTCTCGGAAGCCACGCTTAAAGAACTTCTTATCTATCTCCTAACCTCTAACCTCCCCAATTATCACTCTGCTTTGCAAACGCTTTTATCTGCCAGTTTTTCTTCACTCAAATCTCAGTTTGAGATTTTTTTTGCTCGGGTGCTACAAACAATGTTCAGATAGCGTCGTTTATGGATATTAAGACATATTCAGATAACATGCACTCTAAATGCTTCCGAATATTGATGTTTAGCAGTAAGTTTTAGCTTAAAGTGCGACGGGCGGGATCCTTCTTTAACCTGATTTCCATCTTTTGTTTGTACATAAGTACGTCTCTTGTTGATACAAGTGCTTCTTATTACTTTAGGTCTCCCAGGCTTGTTGTGATCGGTTCTTACTCTAACCCTTTTTTTTTAGATCGGTTCCTTGAGCCCGTTGCCTATTATATCGCAGCCTGGGGTGATTACCGATCCGGACGTCCCGATCTGATGAATCAGGTTTTCTCGCAGCAGGAATATTCTTTCACTCTTTCTTCAAGCAAAGTGAAACCAGCCCCAGGCATATATAACATAACTTACGAAATTCTTAACGGTCTTCCTGAACCTGCTCTTCGGTTTTGGTATGGACTTTCTAACGGCATGTTCCTCGAGTCATCTTATCTGCAGTTGTGAAGGGACGCACTTTTCCAATTCGACTTGAGAGCAGTAGGGAAGGGCTTTCAACTCATCTCTCTCAGACGGTCCTCTACTGACTTTCTCGCGTTTTTTTTGTCCGATATCTTGCTGGAATTTGGGGAAGGAAAGCTGACTCTCGCATAGGCGCTCGACTTGAAGGAGCCTGTAATGCGATTTGGACCTTCGCCTTGATAGAGAAGCTGCAGATATCAGGAGTTCTCGGGAGGCTACTCCACTCCGTTAACTTCCTGCACTGTTGGCGAAACCTGTTTTTCTTTCCTGAGGGGAGCGACCCAGAATACACGGGTAAGTGTACCTCAGGAGGGATTGATCTCCCCTGTACTCTCGAAGTCTTCCCATCTCAATCCTCAAATGCCAACTTTGTGTCTTTATAAGATCCAGACTCAGGGCTGAATAACTCTTCTAGTCTGGGGGGAAGGGGGGAGGGAGGGGGTGGCCTCTTGCGAAGCTACGCTTAAGTACCTGGAACATCTTCTGGATAGGTTCCTGACTTGTGTTCCCCATATGAAACTTATTTCTGCTAAGATGTCCACGGCGATCAAGGTCCATCGGGTAATATCCCGGCTTACATGAGGTGCGTACCTTCTCTCCTACTGGTAGTCCACAAAGGTCTGGTCAGAGCGTACTTGGAATGTAGAACTCCTCTTTTTGGGGGAGCGAGTACATTAGGCCTGAGAATGTTCAACTATTAGAGAACAGGTTCATTCTGAGAAATAACAATTAGACCAAGACCCCGCTGGTTAGGAGACTGTCTACCATGTCAGAGAGAGCCCTTAATAGGGGTGCCGCCGGCTGCGGTTTTTGTGTCCCGGACCTTGGTCTTAGGTTTGTGTTGCGGCTCAGGAGCTCTTCTTTTATCACCACGGCTGAACTCTCCATGCAGTTTGAGACGTTTGCCGACCCTATGAGCCATCCGATTACTCGCAACATTGGTTGTCGGTCAGCGTCCTCATGCCTCCATGGTTCCAAAAAGAGGTTCGTCTGGATTGCATCTCACTTGGGCATAAAGGGCAACGAGTTAGCGGATAGGGTGGCGTGATCTGCTTCACAGCTTCTGGCCTCAACTCGAAAAAACCTTCCAGTAGGAGACTATCTTGCCCACTGCCGGATCGACCACGAATTCCGGGCGGCCCTTTGCTGGACTTATAGGAAGACTAGAGGCTCTAGATTAACGTGTTTCTTACGCGTGAACATCAAGACCACCAAGCCATGTTCCGGGGGCCAATGGTTGCCAAGAGGATACGTGAATCTCATTACGAAACTCAGAACGTCTCATTCGTGCACAGGAGATCATTTCCTCTGAATGCGTTGGAATCATCCTGCGGCTGGGACTGTGGGGCTGAGCTCAGGGATCTACGATATCTTTTCCATCACTGTCCCCCACTTTCTGCAGGCAGGCGCGCACTGGACAAATTTTTCTACCGGATCAGCCCTGCCCTGCCCTCGGTACTCGTGGAAATTGACGATATCATCTTAAAGGCAACGCCCGAGGTTGCACGCGGTTCGAATTTGCCGCCGGAAATATTACTTAAATTTAAGGAAGACTGTCTTCGGCGTTGCCAACTTACGGATTGTGTCATGGCTTCTTGTTTAATAGGCTCATACGATTAGAAGAAGAACGAGAATAGGAAGAAGAAGAAGAAGAAGTATTGAAGATAGACTAATAAGAGGAAAGAGGAACAAGATCGCACATGCGTCTTTTCGGCAGATTATGGAAACAGAGAGAAGGGTTCCTGTGGGACGTTTAGATTGTCAAAAATAGATATACGGGTGGAAGTTCAGAAATGGGAAAAATCTCTGAGTCACGGATCAAAAGCAGGTTCAAAATGTTAAAGAGTGTGAAAGAGCAAGAACTCATAAAAAAGATGAAAAAGGGAATCAAATGGAAGAGAGTGTTAAAATTAAGATGAGATAAGGAGTTCGAGCATGCAGCTACCAAATTAATAATGAGGGATTTCGTGTAGAGCATGTAGATATGAGCAATAATTATAGTTGCATGAATTAGATAGGTCTACAGTAACAAAGCCGGAAGGGAGCGTGTAAAATAGAGAATTAAGTGGATTTTTTTAGGAATGTTCAGGGTGAGGGATGGATTAAGAAGTCGAGCAAAGTTGATAGTGATTTAACAAAATGTAAGTGCAGGGCACAGTCGAAGGCGTCTCGAATACTAGTCAAGTATTTAAAAAGATTTGTCAAGAATAGTTATAACGGTATTAAGTATGAATTATAGATAAGGAAAGTTCCACATATCTATTCACCTAATGCAATTTATGTGAAAATATTAGGAAAAGCTTAGATTCATGGGACGACACTTTGAAAGAAGGTAACTTCTTTCAAAGCAACACTTTGGTGCACATTAATTGCAAAGCTTTTTTCGAAACAGCACTTTGGTGCACGTTAATTGCAAGCTTCTTTTGAAACGGAATATTCGAAAGCATGAACTCAATATCCCTCTTGATCGAGTACTTTATAGACCAATTTTCTAATTGAATTTATACCACGAGTTCACTTTCATACTTTTCCGAAGATAGGAAATTTCAGCTCCTTTTTTTAGACCTGTTGCTTTCAAACATATATTTCATTGCCCGCGTCCTTCAAGCTTATGCGCACTGATCATATATCGTAGATCATTTTATGTGAGTACGCAAATACTAGAAAATATAAAGTGTATATTGTATTTTCAGTATTGTCATAATCAGCACGTGCGAATTCCGTGATTATAGAGCGAAACAGCTGAATTCAGAAAAATTACAGTATATATAAAAGCTTTTGTAGCTTCGCACAAAAACGTAAAACTTCCAAAGTAGCCTTTTCCAGGTTAAACATCATTATCAAAATGATAAGTGGTTTGAGCACAGAATCGGATAGAGGCTTGAGCAACACAATTTTTTGTTCGATTCGCATTTTAAGTGGCTTGCATTGAAGTTGACCCTTTTTGTGAAATTCGGTAGTTTATTAAATAACAGAGTGATGAACGTGAGATGAGGTATAGTCAATCTACATTCCTCGAATGATAATCTTGAATTCCAACATAAGTGTGATCAAATCTGTGAATATAATATTAAAAATTCAGCTCACAAAGTTCCTAATAGATGGATGGAGTCATTTCCATAATAAGAATTTCATATATTATTTTCTCGCCTGATGTTCAAATCTAAGTTTAGTATCAGTACCACAATAATAGAAGAAAAGGAAGAAATACAAGAGTTACTTTGAATCTATTTTTTATATCTGAGATGTTTACCTCCCGGTGCGGTTTCTTCGGGGATTGTTTCAGCTACATGGCATCTCAAGGGGTAGGCCACCCTGGAGGCCAAAAAAAATTGGACTTTTGGGGATTTTTTCGCAAAAATACTAGAAAATAAATAGAGATTGCAGAAACGGGATTTTATTATGCATATCAGTAACTGCTTACAATAATTTTTTCGAAGCGATTTATTCCGAAATGGTGGCTGTGCAGCGTTCTTGCGATGACGTCTTCTTTCTTTCAGGGCCTACGGTCGTACTAACAGCTCCCGTAATTTCTTTAATCATAATGAGCCAAATGATTTTTTTAATTATATATAATGAATGCTATAGAAGTACGCAGGATTTTCGCGACATATTGTTTTTTGGCCAAATGGCGCACTTCTAAACTGGAAAGTGAGAAACTTGCCTGAGAAACGTCAGATAATTGTTAATTACAAATTAACTATGCAATATGGTGAAAAAATCCTAAGTACTTCCACAGAAAATGTGTTTTCCAAGAAACATCCAAAATTTAGGGTCAATCGGTTGAAAATTAGCTGAGTTATGAGTCCGGCCAAATTAACAAATGCAGTATTGAAATAAACGCGTTTGGAGTTGGTCTCTTAATGTTGCAAAACGATGTTTTTCTTCCTTTCTTTTCACTGTACACCCCTTTATTACTCATTGTGAAAACAAATTAATATTAACGCAAGTAAAAAAAATGAAAGTTTACAGGAGTTTTGAGAAAAACGAGTATTTGTCGACGAGCGTCCTTTTCTGATTCGACAAGTCTAAGTTTGTCTAGACTCAAAAAACTGAGTATTGAAGGCTTTCCCGGGCGAAATCTTTTGGCTCATCAATTTTGAGGGCTTGGGGGACCAAAAAAAATTTAAAAATTAAAATTGATCCTTCGAAAATTTCAGGGTGGCTCCCCTTAAGATCCTTTTTGAAGTATTTGAGCAAACTTTTTGAATTCTGATCATTTGACATTAAAAATTTGAAAGATGAGGAAATACTAAAGAAAACTTTATTTTTCTATTATTCCAAAGATGTTCGTCGCCACTAAACTCCGAAACGACTTGAACGATCTTGATGCAATATTATATGCAATGTTTAATGTGGTCTAGTCTTTTGAATTGGATAATTCTTATCTCGATTATTGACCTAAAAATTTTTTTCATTTTAAATCAAATTTTAAGCATAGGAAGAAGAGTTGTAATTATCTGGAAGTTCCATAAGTTTTTAACAGATTTTTGAATTTCTTGATGCTGCAATCTATTTAACGTCACATGCGTTTTCTACTTTTACGTATGTGTGTAACTTTTTCACCTTTAATCAAATGTGCCGTATATCGTGAACACTCTTAAACATAGGAATAATAATAGTAATGATGATAAGTATGCACTTGACTGCAACCCAGTTCGTGGATTGTAGGCTAAGAAACCAGGTTGCCTTATATTTCGAATAAAGTATACTTCCCTCACCTGCTAGATTTCATCACAGAGATTCGTCCGTGAGTGATGATATAAACCTGGATTGCCCCGTGTAGTGGATAAAAATTGTAATTCTTAACAAAACATGCCTTCGACATGTTGACATAATAGTTTAGTTTAATATTATTTCAATGCATTACAACTGAGCCACAGAAATGTGTATATGGGCTGCCAGTATATATAAGTGAAAATCAGTTCTGCACGAACGTCTATTTCTGCCGAACTACTACACTTTATGGCGTGAAACTTACGAACAACGATTCGATATGTAATTCGGAACTTTTTTATTTTGTTTCCAATTTTGGGATCATTGTAATTTTATCAACAAAAAAGTGAAAATGACAATGACCAGTTGTCTCCACAGCGGCGAAGTCGCTGTCACAAGACACAACTAGTTCATTGTGGAATTGCCATAGAAACATCTTACAGTGCCCTTTTTCTCTAACTAGTAGTCTTGACCTCATCATTTAGTGAAACCTTCAATTCAATCAATGACCATATCTCTCCTACAGAACCAGCTCCACGATCACAATCTCCACCTTCAAGACCTCCGCCACCTCGACCTCCACAAGTGACACGTCAATCAGTGAGAGATGCTCGTCGGATCGGGCACCCCATGCGTCTTCGTTTTCCAGATGGCGCTCTAATGTACCGGAATATGCGAATCTGTGGGAGAGCCCGCGGAATGGAGATTTATGATTTCAATGGTAAAGACTATATTACAAAATTTTTAATCTAACCGGAAACAAAAACTAGAGATTTCAGTCTAAAACATTAGTTCTTATTAAAAAAAAAGGTTTTATGGGTGAATCCAGAGATTGCCTAGATGCATATCCCTTTCCTCCAAGGGGCACACATATTGATGATTTTCCTTAGTTTCTCAAGTGCAAAAGGGTTGTAAGGTTTCAAATACCTTTGACCATTTAAATAGTTTTTCCGGGTTCTCCCTGAGGTGTTCTATTAAATCTTTTTCACTCGAAGTGTGTTATCTTCTTTTATGGATAAGGAAGTGCGTCTGTAAAAATTGAAATTTGCTGTTGAACCGAACGAGGCTCCTTACGAAAAAGTTCTTATTACTTGGATAAATTAATAAGGTCTTGATTGCACAGAGTATATAATATTAATATTTGAATGTTCACATATGTCGCTTACTATTTATCCTTAAACATTTTTTATATGTGAATCTTGAGATTTTAGAGAATTTCCCATTCATGATTTAATTTTGATAATGAGAAATTGAGGGTGTTACACAAATAGAAAATCGAAATTCGATTCTTTGGACAAATGATCACAGGCAGAAAGCTCATCGCAATCGGTATAACAGTTTTTGTATACGCGATTCTCGTAAATCACGAAATGAATATATTACTATATTTTTCTTTTATTATCAGGTCGGCGCATGACACGATTTCAAACCGGTGATATGGTACTACGAAGTGCAGCTCAAGGTGGAGGCCTCTTTGCAATATATCGCAATCATAGCTTTTGCCAGATAATTAGGTAACCATTCTACGAATCTGAATAATAGAATAACGATGTCACATACGATCGTCGGTGGAAAGTCAAAAACTGAAGGAAAATGTTGAGTACATGTAAAAAATAACAAAATTTCGCATAGACACGTAATCATTTCTCAAAAATCACATAAATGGAATCTTCCCTTTACCGAAACGAGATAGTTGTTTAAAAAATAAATAAATTACCTTTTGAGAAAGCAATTATCCAAGCAAAGTGATGAGTATCTAAAGCATTAATGTTGTTTTCCTCAAAACCTCAGCTCTACTTTTCTGAAATTTTATCACTTTATTATGACTTCTATAATAGAGACATTATGTAAGTTTCACGCAGACCATTTTAAATTTGCGGCCATAACATTTTCATTTATTTCTCCGAATTTATTTCTCGAATTTTCCTCTCGCAAGGAAGGTACCCGAGGTGTACCTTACCGATTTTCTTCAGCTTGTGATATGTTGTAGTACGTCAAAGAACATTTGACTCGTGTTTTTCTATTCGTGCCCATAAGCCCTTTTAAAGGGTAAAAACCACCCATGAAGTTGATCGCTAGAAACGCATTTTTTCTATTTCTCACAAACTACTTCGAATTTTTCAATAAAATGAAGTGCGTTATACTTAATACTTACAATTAGAAACGCATATTTCAACAATATCTTTCCCCGTCAGGCTAACAACCCCTTTTTTTATTGATAGAAAATTATATTTTTTTACACTTTTATCGTTATAAAAATTCTAATACTCGCAGAATCTAAATCGAACTAATGCCATTATAAACAACACCAAAAAATATAGTTGACCTGTCCCCAGATTTTTCAAAAAATCCCTTGCAAGGGGTTGAACTACCCCTTAAACTAATGCTGTCTTATTTCGTTATTCCATTCGCATATTAAAAACAAAAGTATTACGTTAATATTAAAATCGTTGAACAAGTTTAAAATAGCTTGAGATTTTTAAAACAGCCCCCGAAAATGAGTAATTCACCCTCAACATTCCACCTCAAATATCGTTTTTGAAATTTCTCAAAAACTCCTTCGAATGGCTCATGAGTGGAGTGAAGAATTTAA
Source organism: Neuroterus valhalla (assembly GCA_011762715.2). Taxonomy (NCBI): domain Eukaryota; kingdom Metazoa; phylum Arthropoda; class Insecta; order Hymenoptera; family Cynipidae; genus Neuroterus; species Neuroterus valhalla. Next base: position 13,600 of record WSXT02174614.1, on the reverse strand, counting down.
TGTTTTTTACTTTGGGACCAAGTATTTGATTGCGATTCTTAGCTTTCAGAGTGTACCAACGCCTATTCTTCAATAGTCTTTGCAGTATCAATTATGAAATGTATAATTGACCTGCTCCTACGTCAATATAATATAATCCCTTCAAATGCAGCGTACCACCCCTATAATAAATGCTTTTTTAAGGGGGTGAAATATTTTGAAACTTTGATAAAATTTCATAAACTTCAATTTTTTAGTTGTTGATTATTTTTGAACGCCCAATAGAAAAAAGAAAAGAAAAATAGTGATAAATAATACTGACATGCCATAGCATTTACTATGGGGATGGCACGCTGAATTTGAAAAGATTTTATTATATTAACGTAAAAGGAGGTCAATTATACATTTTATAATTGATACTGCAAAGACTTTCCTAGATCCCGCAAACTTTATTATTTTTATATCGCAAAACGTGTAATGTTTTTCATTGAAAAATAAGGGTTGCTACACTCTTAAGGGTAAGAATCATATTCAAATACTTAGTCCCGAAGTAAAAAATATTACATTCTTCACTCTACTCATAAGTAATTCGAAGGAGTTTGAGAAATTTCGAAAAAAGATATTTGAGGTTGAACGTTAAGGGTGAATTACTCATTTTTGGGAGCTGTTTTTGAAAATCCCGCACTATTTTGAATGTATTCAACGATTTTAATAATAACGTTATAATTTACGCTATAATATGCGGATGGATAACGAAATAAGACCATATCAGTTCTAGGGGTAGTTCAACCCTTTGCAAGGGATTTTCTGAAAAATCCGGGGACAGGTCAACTATATTTTCTGATGTTGTTTATAATAGCATTAGTTTGATTTAGATTCAACAAATATTAGAATTCTTATAACGGAAAAAGTGTAAAAAAATATGATTTTATATTAATAAAAAAGGGGTCGTTAGCTTAACGGGGAAAGACTTTGTTGAAATATGCGGATCTACTTGTAATTATCAAGTGTAACGTACTTTATTTTATTAAAATTTCGAAGTAGTTTGTGAGAAATGAAAAAAATGCGTTTTTAGTGATCAACTTCACAGGTAGTTTTCACCCCTTAAAAGGGCTTATTGGCACGTATGAAAAAACACAAGTCAAATATTTTTTGACGTACTGTAGGGAAAAATTCATATTGAATTTATGTACATTGAATGTATGCGTATGAATGGAAGTGTGTGACGAGTCAAGCGAGATGGGTGGCATTTCCAAATTATCGGCCAATAAGCAATGAACTTTCCGTCGATAACGATAAAAGGCGCGGATTTGTGGAATAGCGCGGGTCAAGTAGCAATTTTCCGAGGAACGTAGCCTGCTTGTTATCATAACGCAATGGAACGTTACCATAAAAGCGTGCTCATATTTAAATCTTCTAATTCGTGGAACGCCGTTTGGCTTACATTCAACTTCAAAAAATAGTGAAAGTGAATAACGCCAGGAAGGCATCCTAAATAGTGTTTTACGTGAAACGACGATTTCATTAAATCATTTGTGAACCTGTGGTAATTTTATTGTTACTTGTTACAGCGGCGTTTTGTACTAATGTACAATCTATTCGAGTTTTCAACAATTCACCATTCTACCTCTGCTTAGGAATAGATGCTCCCAACTTGGGGATACCTCTGGCAAATGGATTTTATGCCATTCATTTAATGACTTGGCTCGCAAGGTCATTTTGGATCTTGCGTCTTTTACTTCTTTGATGACCGATTTCAGAATCAGGAAGAATCATCGAATTCCGGTATGGCATGGCGTAAGAGTAGTTTTGAAGATTCTTATGTGTTGACTTATTCATTTATGTGTATGTTGATTATATGAGTGAAAAATTTAATTTTTGAATAATAAAAAAGGGGTTGTTAGCCTAACGGGGAAAGACATTGTTAAAATATGCGTTTCTAAGTATCGAGTATGACGCACTTTTTTTGATTGAAAAATTCAAAGTAGTTTGTGAGAAATAAAAAAAATGCGTTTTTAGCGGTCAACCTTAGGGGTGGTTTTCACTTCTTACAAGGACTTATGGGCACGTATAAGAGAACACGAGTCGAATGTTTCTTGACGTACTGTAACATATCACAAGTTGAGGAAAATCGGTGAAGTACACCTCGGGTACCTTCCTTGTTGGACGGAAACCGAATCGTAAAGATTTCAACCAGAAAATTTGTTCGCGAGACAAGTAGTAGAATTCAATTTTGTAAATATAAATTCACGTATTCCCAGAAAGGATTTTGCCTGGATGAAACTTACAGAACTTCTTCTCTATACCTAAATGTCAGCACAAATTGTTTACTAAATATTGAATGGCATGGAAAACTAAGGGTTTCATATTTCACTCTACTTTGTCTTTATGGCTGAACTTTGAAGAAATGGGAGGTTAATTTTGATAAAGATAGGAAGGGACTGCGATTCCTGTCAGATATAATATCCATTTTGTGTTATATACTGACTCCTTCTGACACACACTTATGGAATGAATTTAGTATTATCATTATTATGCCATTAGGCCTAATTAGGCTTTAAATAATTGCTAAGGAGAATGAATATATACAAGGCTACTTCGGCAACATGAGAGTTAACACCTGATTAAAACAATACACAGCAAAGGTAAGTCTAGCCTGCTTCTGCTTCCAACGAAACACTCGTCCTGTGCAACATCGCTCCAACACGGGTCGCTTCCGATCTCCCTAGCAAACACCCCGTGCAAAGAGTTTCGCAAAGCCATTAAAATAATCCATTAGGCGATATCTTTACACTGGCCCATTAGAATCCAAAATCAGTCGTTTCAGGCTTCACTCTTTTCCTTATATAAAATTGCTAATTTTATTTTCAGTATTTCTATTTTCATTTCCATTTTATCTCAATAAGAGTATCACCGCATCAAAAAATATCACAATGGTAGTTGCATATTGTTGCATAATGCAGTTATTGATTGTTCGTAACGTTGCGATCAGGAATAAAGAGTAACTGCTTCCTCCTAATTCGTTACTGTAACTAGCGATTTCTTCCATATATTTTATTCCGTTACAGCTAGACAGTATGAAGATCGTTACTTTTTTGGGACTTCCGAAATTTGCGTAGAAGAGACTGAATGCGTATTAAGTAGTACGATTCTCAATAAAATGATAGAATTTCTCACTCGGAATTGATAGACCTACATAATGGATATTTAGTCTATAATAACAAAATTTCTATCTAGAAAAATGGATTTCCAACGGAAAATTTAGTGTCAACAATTTATGAAGCTTATTTTTTAGCTCCTCCATACTAGTTCCTCGGAAAACAGTTAAACTCTTAGGCCAAAAAGTTTTTTTGAGCTATAGAGTTGCATTTGTAACCCAAAATATGAGTTTTAACCACAAAGTTGATAAAAATGTACGGATATATGTGGAAATAGACTTGTCGATGAGAAAGGATACATAATATTAGGGATATTAACGAAAACAATCAGAATAATTCATTGTCGTAACAAAAAACACTGAGTAGGTTTCTCTTTTATGGCGTATTTCTACCTGTCCCTTATCGTTCTTAGTAGCACCACTTCAAAAAAACTTGATCCATATGATGTTTTACAAATAAGTAACATGCATGTACTTCTTCCATGAAAATAATGTGTAATTTAAACGTTCTACTGTACTTCGTGAAGCCAAATCGTGATAATATTGATCGGTTCTTGTCGCTCAACAGTTGTGCGACACAATTGACACAGTTGCTGATTTCACAGTTGTGAAATCAGCAGATTCAACTTTTTTCGCAGTGTGTTCTGATTTCCGTTTGACGATCTTAGGGTACCATTTACTACCTAGAGGCTCACTCAAACCTTCCTATTGTCTGATGCCAGGCTCGAGTGCCTTTTTCGGCAGGAGGTACTAACAAAATATGAGATTCTTCATTTCTAGAATAGGAACTTAAGAAATATCATATTTGACGGCTTCTGTTTCTAGCGATTCCAACGATATGTTCATTGACTTCGTACGTGGGAAATTAGGGATTTCGCCAGTTAAAAAGTAAAAATCAAAGTGTCAGTCAACTCTGTTCCACACAACCATGAGGTTGAGTTCAAGGTAGGTTCTTCTTTGTGGTGATCTTACTTTACTTGTTCATTAAACATGCATTTTTTTCTTATCAATTATGTGTACACTTTTAAATTGTTGATCGTAGAGTGTTTGTAGATCCAATACACACACTCGCACAGTGGTTAGGAATCCCGAATTTCCGGTCAAAACCCCTAAGCATGTGATAATCGTGTTCAGATGTACATCACCGAAAGTTTTTGGGTTCGCTGAATTGAAAAATGATAATTGTTTTTGGAAATCCAAAATGTCGGACGCGAAATGGCGGCCGACTTGCATAAAAAAAGAGTACCGAATGGAAATCAACTTTTATTGACGTTTTCGGGATCACTGAATTGCATAACGATATTTGTTTTCCGTAATACAGAATGACGGAAATAAAATGGCGGCCGACTCGTATGAAAAAATATAGAACCGACTAAAAACCAACTTTTATTCATGAATTCGAGGTCACTGAATTCAAAAATGATTTTTGTTTTTAGAAATTCAAAATGGCGGAAACAAAATGGCGGTTGTTTTGCTTGAAAATAGAGTACCGAATGAAAATCAACCTTCCTTTACGTTTTGGGGGTCGCTGAATTCAAAAATGATATTTGTTTTTGAATTTTTAGAATAGCGGACACCTTATGGCGGCCTATTTTCATAAAAAAAATAGAGTATGGGTACGACAACCATCACCAAAGATGATTAATTTACAGAAGATAAAAGCAATGCATATTTTACCCACACAGAATCTGAATCATCAGAATCATTCAGAATGCTGAATCATTGAGCCAACCTTTGAATTTTCTTTTGGAGTTATTCATGGTAAGATTAGCATGTTCCCGTTTTTATTTCAATTCTTGAAAAATGCTTCTTAAAGGACCCACAGATTGTACGACTCAAATATCTGCTTCAAAATCCGAAAAACCTACATTGTGCTCGGTACTGGAATATAGTATATTATGCACCTAGGGGGAAAAGTTTGATCGTAGAGGAGTTCAAAATTCGATTTAAAAATTTCTATAGATTTCCGGAAAATTAAAACCATAACTTCAACTATAACCGGGGGAGGCCCTTAGTTCGGAGATATATGAGAAATTTTCCACTGTGATCAGCGTCATATGTATTCCCGAGTTCAAGAATTTCACACCATGTAAATCAATTCTCGCCCGCAAGGGCGCTCTCAATTTTATTATAATTGAAAACATTATTTTCCGTCACGTTTCTTCCATTATAATAGTTTTATTCTTAAGTATTTCTATGCTGAAAAATGTTTCGTTTTCGACATGTAACTTGTCTACTTGTTTTTATTCAATAAAAGGAGTCATAGGCGTTACTCTGTTGCCACCAGTGTGAATGCAGTATAAGCGGTTGGCTGACTCCCCATCAACCGCTGCAACTGACGGTTCCCGCGTGCTGAGTGATACCGCCATGTCATGGTGAGACGGCCGGTCTATCTCCCGCGTCCGTGTTGGGACTACCTCAGTAGAAACAAATTCAATGCAAAGGACCGAACTGATATCAGTTTTCCGAATAGTTACTGAATCGGACCGAATAGAGGCGAACGGTTTCCGAAAAGTTACCAACCCAAACGCGTTCATTGCATGGATCCCCTGGCGACAGAGTAGTGTCTGAACAAAGGCAAATAGAATCAAATCGTTTGTTGTTTTATTCAATGATATATTCAAAGTAAGCTAACGGTGGGTTGTCCGGCAGTCCAGGGCTCCTTAGTCCAGACGTTGAGGAACATCGGAATCACCATTTATTCTTCTGATAGATGCTCCGGAATCGTCTGAATCGGCGACAGCAGATCAGTCATAGGAGAAGGCTCTTACAACAGGAGGAACGAGATCTTGATCTAATGGAAGACGCCAAGAGAGCTATCGAAGAAGCCGAGTATAAACCGGTACTAGAATACGGCTCCTTCCCCAACAAGATAGTGTTCAAGGACAGGACCAACTCTAGAGACAACACTCCAGAAGTCTTTGTTCCCGGGCAGTCCAGCGGGCAGGTAAGCCTGGACCCCAAAACATATCCAAAGATCGAGTATGCTCCCAGAAAACCTGGATTGACCCCAGAACAAGAGGAGCGCTTGGTAGTAATCCGCGTGGAGCGTTATCAAAGAAAATGGCCGCTTTCTCCCTCCATCGACGACCTGGTCTGGACAATCTTGACGTTCCCTTCTTCATATCCTACTCTGGAGTTACCCGAGAAGCACGGCGCAACGGATATCAGCACTCAATACGAAGAGTCAGGATTTCCCTTCATCAGGAAAATTGCAACCCAAACAGAAGGGAATTCGCAAAAACCCCCTACCACTTTGAAAACTCTCAGCCGAGACGAACCAGCCCCTGTGAGCCAAGAAGTTATCGGACTTCGGTCCCCAACACCCGACAGTGACTGGATGTTAGAGGAAGATCTGAACCTTAGTCTGAGCCTACCCCGTTCTCCTGCGAAAACCCACGAAGCCTCACGCTCACCCACGGACACCATCGTACTCTCAACCTCGTCCATCGTACCGAGTCCTGGGACAACACCGCGATGCCTAATCGAGACTTGTAGAGAACTTCTTTGAACAGACTCAGATCAGCCTACTTCTGAACCGGAACCAAAAAGATCCCGAAGATTGGAACTCTCCACCACAGCAGCTGAGTCGCCGGTAAATCCTGCTCTGCCCAAGTTCCATGTCAAGCCGAAGCAGGTTCAGTACCGGCGAGTACGAGGGAGGAGGTTACTATCCCTCGAAACATCCGGCAAGAAGAATAGGTCCCCGGGTCAGCTGTTCCAGGAGTAACTTCAGTCCAAGGGCGTTCAGATGAGAAAGCTATTCCTAGACGGCCAAACGGGTGCTTCGGACGAGCCTGGGCCTTCTACTGGTACCAAATAAGCGCTTTACTACGGACTTATTATAGCAGGCCGTTCATCTAGGCCCATGTCAAGGATACGATCCGTGATAGTGATACCCGATACAAAATAGAGGAAGCCTTCGCTTTAATCGCACAACTAGCCCTTAGTAAGGCCACCAATGAGCGAAGGGTCGACTACCGCAAGGCACTCATCCAATTCCACTGCTCCAAAGCGCTCCATGCTGGAATCCCTGCTTCTAAATAGGGAGAGACCTCTATCACAAGCCACAATTGGCCCTTAATAGGGCCACCAAGGGTTGGAACGAAGGGTATTATTACTCATATCAACAAATCTCAATTAACAAAATTGTATAACACCTCTGCTATTGCGCGTCACGTGTGTTGCCACACACTTACTACTATCACGCTTACAGTGTTTTTTTCCATCATGGAAAAAACGAATATTGGATCAATATTCAATTTCCGCTGTGGTAATATGTTATCAAAAGTGGCGAAGAATAAGGGTAGTCAGTCGGTAGTGGGGGCTAAGGCATGAGCTTTGGACCTTCTCTGGCTTGCACTGGGTCAGACAAAAAGACATGCTACTGGCAGATCAGCAAAGAGGTAAACAGGTCCGTGGATTGCGGAAGTACTCCATTCTCTTGCCTTGTCTCCGAGGTCTAGGGATTCTTCGATAGACCTAAAAAAATTTCAGTGCTTGCAATTTCTTAAGAGTGTAGAGGAATTTGTTTGGAATCAACATGTTTTTTGTAAACTGATCTTTTCTTGAAAACATAATCTATTGAGGTAATTATTAGAGAAAATATCGCAAAAGAAAGTGAGTTTCTAAATCTAAAGTTTGAATTATGTGGCATTGTTATCTTTTGACTGTTCGCATGCCTAGTGATAATAATAATAGCGCAGATGGTGAAAGTACACAGAAAAAATTCATATAGTTCAATGAGAAAAATACTTGAAAATGAATGCAACAAACTTAAAATATACTTCAAAAAAATATTCTCGTTTTCGGAACTGCCAACTGTATTCGCTGATCCAAGATTTTCATATCTTTGAATTATTAGTGATATAAATTAGCAAATGTTAGCGAAACGTCACGAAAAAAATTTTTTGAGGAAAGAAAAAGATAAAATAATATTATTCCGAAACCATTTTTCTTGATACGAAAACTGAGAAACTAGTTTTCCTATTGATTTCAGCTCTTTTTCCATGATAAGTCTATCTCAATTCGAATGCTTTCAACGTCAACTCAGACAACAATTTTTACTTTGAACGGCTGTCTGAATCATTTATATTTGATAACCGCCACGTTGAAACCTCAAACATTTCGAATTTCGCCCTAGTATTTTGTTTTATTTATTTAGAATTGCGATTCATGAAGAATAATAGTCAGGATACATTAGGCTGCATATATCAATTTTTCAGATTTTACAATATTCTTGATTTTTTCCAACGATATTTGTAATCACGTCAAACACAAATATATTTGGTTTAATTATGAATCCTTTTCCGGCTACCCCTTTCTAATACTAACAATCGATGACAAGCCCTCTCAATGCAGACATCTGTTATTCGTATATCTGTCTATTACACGCGTGAGAGAAGGTATAGTCTGATGTGCATCAATCGATTCACATTTCGAACCTAAATATATGAATTTCTAACAGCATCACGAATTTTCAGTGACAAAAAAAGAGATTTCTAGTTCAGAAATATAAATTCTCATCGCAAAAGTTCGTTTGTAACAAAAAAGTTCATCTTTAATGAAATATTTGAATTTCTAGCTCAAAAGACAATTTCCGAATAAAATACTTGAATTCATAAAATGAAGAATGGTTTCCTACAAGGGAAACAATTTTTAATCCAAGGAGTTGAGTTTTCAACTCTAAAATAGGAATTTTCATCGAACATAAAATTTTATTACCATAGTTGACATTTCTACTATAAAGATAAATTCTCAATAAAAAATAGAATAGTTCAGTTCTCAGTGGGAAAATCGATTTTCAACCAAGCAAGACAAATTTCAAATGGAATTCTCATATTGCTTACTAATAACATCTTACTTTAAGATTAGTGTTTCTAAAAGAGGGGTATGAGGGCAAACAGAATGGCATGAGCAAAGGAGTGTGAAGCCTTTGATTTTATTTTGAAAGTTTGTCATCCATATTTATGTTTCCGATGTATGACGACTTATTATAAGTGAACCATCCGCTTTACCAAGTCATGACAGGTATGAGAATTTATTTACAATATCGCGCATTTCTCTGTCAGAACGTTAAGGTACATTCTGATCCAAAGATAGTCAAAAAGATTCAATCGTTTGAAGCAATGGAACTTTCCTTAACGTACCTTTTTATGTATCAACTCTATTCTACCACCGTAAATAAGTGAACATTGGCTGGTATATATACAAGTAAGACATTCAACATTCTTCATCAGTAGCAGCTGGAAAAATTCTGTAAAAATATCTTCTGGGTCTTGAGCGAAATGAAGATAACACTCTCTACTCCACTCCTCTCCTCATTTGTGATATTTCTCTATTCTGTTCGTAAGTAGGAGATAGTAAAATGCTAAATCCATCGCATATGTATTAAAATATCTAACATTTAGATATCGACTGCATTAGAAAGATTATTTTCATAAAATGAAATTGAGAGTCGAATTTGTATGATTAATTATTTCCAAAATTCAAATCACACTACATACACTTACACTACAATGTTTCACACATCGCTGTTTAACTCTTTTATTTTATTTAACTGATATTATATGGTGAGGAAACTGTTAATGTTTTGAAACGTTATACGAACGTAATAATAAATAACACTTGTCTGGAAGCTGTCGTAGACTCTTGTCACCATCTTTCATTTATAATATAGTCCCTGACGTTAATAAAAGTAGGATTCAACATCTCAACTGACTGAAATTATACAATTATTATCAATCATCAATTTTCGCTTATTATCCTGAGAATGAAATCTTATATTTCCATTTTCTTTACCCTAATTGATTGTACAAATGACAATTCAAATTTCTTCGTTTCATTGACATTTTTCCATTCAACTTCCGAATGGCATTAGCTTTCTGCACAGACGTGCCAAATATTCCATTTGTAATGCAAACAGTAAGTGGTAAATATGACGTCCTCGTCGAAACATGCCTTTCTGGGACTGTGAAGTTTTTCGTCCTGAAGGATCTGTTATGGGAGAAAAGTGTAGATAAAGATTGTAATTATGGTCAGATTTGTGATAGATCTCAAGTTTTAAGTCCTTTTTTCACAAATGTTGAGTGATTTCATTCAGTTTATCGTGATATCTTTTTCATTCCTTCTGGATAGTGCTACAGGACAGCATAAATACATAGGTTCTTCGTTTTGAATTCAGTACGCTTGTGCAAAGCTTAGCTTTTTTCTTTCGCAAATTATTGAAGGAACATGTGAATATATTTATATATATATAAAAATTAAAATTTGGTTAAACAACCACCGCAGGGTCCGTCTGGGAGCAAATGTCATTCAGGAGAATGGCATACGCTGCCAGTCGAACCGCGGTGGTTATATACACCCATAGCCACGTCTCACGACCGTGAGATGAGTGACTACATGTACGATAAAATCACAACGACGGTCTAGCGGAACCCTCGTGTGTCTTCAGGACACGGAGCGACCCAAGTATGACTGCCCTTCTGCATCCACCCGACGAGTGCCACGGCATATTTTTGGCACATGGGGATGGGTTTAAGGTTGCTAATTAGTGAAGATGTTGCCCCTCCACGAGCACTGATGATGAGAACAATTGATTTAACCGAATATTCTTGATGGTGTCGCTGTCGGTGTTCTCTGAGATCTTTGTATCTCTCATTTTTCTCGGTTTCCTTGTCTTTGATGCTGTAGTCGGTCGGGACCAAGAATCCGATCACGAACATAGTTCGGTCAGGCTTCAAGGAGAACGATGTCGATCTTGTATATTGGATTAGGATAGTATATGCCATAGGTGCTCAGGGAGTTTCAAACACGCCCTGCACCTATCACTGGAAACCTCTTGACGTGATATCCTTCTACGGTATGCTAAGGTGGAAATCACACCATCCTGACGCAAAAATAAAACTCTCTGTTCCTGAATTGAGTCCAAATGATTTGAGGAAAGTAAACGTTGACTCATGTGACAATGATTAATCTTTTACAATTTTCTAAAGGTTTCCGTGCATCACCTTGTCTTCATGTTGTTTAGTAAAGTTTTTGGCCTACGTTTTCTTCACCTGTGCTTTGAGCAGTGAGGCACCTTGATGGACTAATGTACTATCCTCACTTCCGATGTTGAGGTTCAGGCAAAGGGTTTCAGCTACCTGCTCCGAAGCTTTGTAAAGGAACGCTCCTTCCCCACGCATTTCGTGATTCCTGATCATTGCCAGGGAAGGATCTTTACGGTTCGCGATGATATAAACAGTACTGAGTATGATTCGGTTGTAAAGGCATTGAAGATTCAGAAGTCCGCGGCCGCCTTCACGGCGAGCGATGCATAATCGCGGAACGGACGAGTTGATACGCAAGCTTTTCTTCATATGCATTATCTTGCGCGTAGTGATATCAAGAGCCCTGTGCTCGTTCTTCGTCCATGGAACTACTCCAAACGGATAGAGTAGAACTGGGACGGCAAGTATGTTAGTCGCAGATATCTTATTCAACGACGACAGGTTAGACGACTGAATCGGTCATAGCCGTTTGTTTTATCTGCTTTGGAGAACCTCCTTTATTGATGTTGCATCTTGAATGCTGCTCTCAGGTACACTCAGGTATTTGTTGGTCTCTACAGCGTCAAGGTGTCTAACAGCACATCCGGTCAACAAAATCAGGGTCATTATCTATACCTGTTATTCATCCAGGTTTCAGATGAATCTTGACACACTTATCCATACCGATTCCTCGTGTGTACCTCCCAACGATACTAAAAGCATTTCCAAGATATTCTTTTCCAGAAGCATAGATCTTTAGGTGATCCATATAAAATATATGATAACCTTATGCTCACGAACATTATTTCCGCCACAGAGGTATCCATGAGAATCAGGGAGTACGAGGGATAGAGGCAATAGTGTGATGCAGAAGAGGAGAGGGCTCATTGCGTCACCCTGAAAGACATCTCTCTGGTAAGTGACCCTGTTGGTAGTCACACGATGTTTTCCAGAAAACATAGTAAATTTTGTCTTTCAAAGAGGTATCAATCTCTCAATGCATCCTACTATATCTGAATGGACCTTCAAGCTTCTCAACAGACAGATGATAAGTCTATGAGAAGTTGGACCAAAGCTTTCTGGTAATCAATCCAGGCCATCGACAGATTACGTTTGTAGTTTGCAGCATCTTTCTAGACGCTCCTGTCGATCAGAAGGTTTTCCCGACAGCCCGCTGCGCCTCCTCTTGGTCCTTGTTGTTTGTAAATCTCACTCCACACATTTTCAATTATCCGAACAATCCTGTCATTGAGGATAGATGTATAGATCCTATACATCATGTTCAGACAAACTATTGGTCTTTAGTTCCTTGGGTTAGACAAGTCGCCTTTCTTCGGTAGGAGGACAGTTTGTCCTATCACCAGCCACTGTGAAATAGGGATCTCGGACTTTAAGAATAAGGTAAAGAAGCGAGCCAGATGTTAGTGTGCAGAAGTGAAATTCTCCCACCTGAAGTTCTAAATACAATATGGACCATCAGCAGAGAAGTTCTTCGTGCCCCTTAATACTTTCTTAACTTCCTCAGCAGTGATTGGTGGGCATTCCCTCTCGGATATTATGAGGTTATTGTACAGCTCCTTTGAACGTCTAATGTTCTCAATGCCTTCGTTCAATGGACGTTTTCGTTCGTAAATCTCCATCCAAAATGTCTCGACTTCTTCGGCTTCGGTAGATTTTCGACAAAAACAGGAGGATCGCTAATGAGGCGCAATTGGTCAGCGAGAAACTCTTGATTCTCCTTGACCCAACTCTCGCTCTTTTTATTTCTCCTCCTTGCGTCGGATAGTATGCGCATTTTGTCAATAATGTGATGTTCGGTGGTCACCAGCTTGGACATTTTCAATGTGTGATGATGCATCCTCATCTCATGAGCGAGCTTTGGGACCCTTAATGTATAAGGCTTACCAGATTTCATGCAGTCAATCACACACTGTAAACGGGACGCGTTTTGTCTCGCCCAGCCAATCTTCTTGTTTAGTTGATGCAAGCGCTCTTGAGTTTTTTTCATCAATCGTTGGTTCGGACCTTCGATTTGAATCGGGCGAAGCTTTCGCTGCATCAGAAACTGAACAAGTGATGGTCTAGAGGTCGGAATCCTTTGAGAGATCTTCACGAAGGGTAGCATACATTTCAGCCAGATCATGGGGCTTGGGAAGAACCTGAATGTTAATCTTCCTTCTTGTCCTAAAATTGCCATAGTATTTCAAGGGAGGCCTTGTTTCAGCAGTTGGTCTCAATGTCGCTCCTCGATTCTCGTGTGCGGCTTGTTCTTGCAGCTGTTGCGGAAGCGTTCCGCGTACTTGCTGTGGAAGGTATGAGAGCTCTGGTTATTTCCGGCACCACAGAGTATGCAGGCGCGCCATGTATTCTCTGCGGGTAAGGACAGCACTGGCATCATAGCAACCAGGCAGGTCATCATCGAGTTGATCCATCT
>WSXT02174603.1:0-22185 GCA_011762715.2 Neuroterus valhalla | reverse complement strand
AGACAAACCTTTACTAGATGTCTAGTTAGGTACACTATTCGCTGTAACACGACGGCTCGGTTAAATCTACTAGACTATTTACTAGACATCGAGTTAGGGTAACGAAACTTCAGACTTGAATTTACTAGACGCGCGCAACTAGATTCATCTAGTTGGGCCAACTAGACCCTTTTCTCCGTCTTCACGAACCGAACTGTCGACCTGAGGCATATCTCTCCCTCCAAAGTGGAAATAGTGCGGCATCTCTCCTCTTAGAAAAATTCGAAGTGGCAAAATTCTGTTCATTGGAATGATGCAGGTCAGATGCATTCCAGTTTTCCCAAGTCTTGTAGGAGGCGGGGAGGTACTCCTGTGATTGGTTATGGAACGAATGTAGGTCATATACCTCCCCTTTTCTCAAGTCCTGTGGGGGAGGGGGCGAAGAGACACCGCTGTGACTGGCCATGGAAATAATATAGGTCACATGACTCTATATGTCGAGTTAGGAAGAGATGCTGCACTTTCGCTACTTTAGAGGGGAAGAGATGCCGCAGGTAGACCATTCGGTTCAGGAAGCTTGCCACAAAATTTGCGGTCTACTCAGAAGAGACATGCCATAAGAGAGACTTGCCGGTAAGGCTTCCCGCAGATCAGACTTGCCACATGTGACTCGATATGGACCCAATTATATTTTAGTTTCGAATAAAACAATCCAGATAGAGTTCCTATCATTAGGTTGAAGTTTGAAATATCGAGCCTCTCTATATAAATTCAAATGAAACCAAATAAATTCAAGAGAATAAATTGGAAAAACACAGTTAGTTTCTCAGATTTCAGTGTCTTCCACAAGCCAAAAATGTTATTCATAATTTTCAGCAAACTTCAGTATAATCATTTTGATAGCTTGAGGCTGAATCTAAGATAGATTCTTTTTTCATTTTGTCGACGAAAACAAACTAGGAAATAAAAAATTTTCCGACAAGACACCAACAAAGTTTTAGCCGAAGCTTTCTGCAAAACAGTTTCGAAAGACAAATTTCCATATTCCTAATGATCCCAATTAGCATTCTTTTTCTCAAATATAAAGATTAAGATCCTCTTTTATACTGTTTATAGGGAGTTGATCTTAATCTCTGAGGGAAAACCGATATCTTCTCAGAGACCCATAGCTTGATGGTGGATGAAAAACCGAACAGGTGGCTTACAAGGGGAGGCACACTGACCGATACCAATCCAAAAAAAAAACAGGACCCTCTCATCATCCCTTAGTTCCGCAATCGAAGTTGAAGCTGGTGGTCGAGGGGTGCCTGATACTCATTTACCCAAAAAAAAAGGGCAGCTCTTAGCAATCTTATACGGCGGGGCGCCAAGCATATGCCATGGCACCCCCAATGATGAAAATTGGCCCCACCTTACAAAATTAAATAAATGCCCCCTACATGGCAGATGATTTGATAGTGGAAGATAATAGCAGCAAACGCACGTGCCTGAAGCGCGCGTTCCCGTTTCTGGATTTTTATTTCCTGAAATTGAAATCATAATCAATTTATACATCCATGATCACAAGTGTTTGAATCAAGCGAACGCGCATTAACTATACAAAAAGATGATTATCCAAATTTGAAGAGAAGGAAAAGATTCTTTACTAGTTGAATTCACTGAAAAGAAAGAAATCCCCAACTCTTTTCCCAAGCATCGCGGGGGTTAACTAGGCACTCCTGTGACGGGTCATGGGAATAATGTACACACATAACCTCAAAATGGTGAATCGGGTCATGGAAATAATGTAGGCAACACACCTCCCTCATTTCCCAAGTCTCGAGGGGGGTTGGAAGGCACTCCTGCGTCTGAGGTTGGGAATAATGTAGGTCACATAACCTCAAATGGTGAATCGTGTCATGCTGGAGACTTGACGCACTTTTGCCACTTTCGAGGGACTTGCCACATGTGACTCGACATAGACCCGAGTTCTTTAAGTTCTCTGAGTATTAAATAGCAGTTGCTTTCGGTGGTTCGGAACCCACCTTGAAGTGTAATTTCCCCTTATCCCCGAGTTAGTGGTAGGGTCTGCAGAGGAATAGAGAGAAGGATATGCAGAGACTCTCAAAACCCATACCAGGGAGAGAATTAAAACAAATATTCAAACTAGCAACAAAAAAACGCGCGCAAAAAAAGATGCGCATAAGTTTCTCCGTTTTTATTTCCTAATGCTGAATCATAAAATGTATGTATCTTGTTGAAAAGTCCTTTCCTTTTCATGGTTGACGAATATTTTTCAGCTTACAATTTGATAACTCTATTGAACTTCAATTTCCAACTACCAGTGCACATATAATTTTTCGCTTATTTTCTTTAATGTTAATTGAATTGATGAAACCCCAAGAGAGAAATCCCACCATTCTTGGGTAAATGTTCATTTCCTTCGACTAGATAAGTCTACTATTTTATTCTCATTCTCAAAATTCATCTCCTTAGGTTCCATATTCTATTATTTGTTGAAAAATCTATTTTCTTGTTGAAAATGGTTTTGTGAGAAAGCCATATTTTTTGGTCAAAAATATAATCAATTGATTAAAAGTTTAACTATTTTGTTAGAAATTCATGAGTTTTGCCACATGTTTATTGGGTGAAGTTTCGAGCCATGAACAGAAATATGCTATAAAAAAATTAATTTTAAACAAAAAGTGTTGTTTGGAACCAAATAACTGATCATTTTCTACTAAAATGAGGAAACTGACAAAAAGAGATCAATTATGAAAGAATGCGACAATTGATATTCAAAGTTACGTAGGTTTCAATTTGGAATCAGAGAGTTTTGATTGAACAAAAAAAAATTTAGGAACATAGTTGAATCTTCAACCGAAATATCAAAACACCTGTTTCGTCGAAAGCTCAAAAATTCCATTGAAAATTCATCCTTTTTGTATACGGATGCATGTGTTTGTTTGGAAATTATTCTGTTTCAGTTAAATATTCATTCAATTAGTTGGAAACTCGTCTCTTTTTCTTAAGTTTAACTATTTTTGATTCGGAATTCCGGAAATTCTTTGTTTGAAATATGAAATATAACATGTTCGGACAAAACATATTTTCGCTCTGAGAATTCGTTATGTTTTTTTTTTTTTTTTGTTGTAGAGCAGCTTCTTAAACCAACAACTTTACCATTTCATTTTTTTTCAGATACGTCATAATGAGTATCAAAATTGTATTTTAATACTGTGTGTTCTTGGTTGAAAACTCATTTTGGTTGAGATAGAACTATTTTATTAAAGCCATTTTTTTCCATTAAAAGATCAGATTATGCAGTTGCGGAAAGCCATTCCTATGAATTGAAAATACATATTTTATGGTGGGAAAGCCATCTTTCTCATTTTAAACTGAATATTTTTGTGGTAAATCCAACTTCGATCGGAAGAACTAGTTTTTTTTGCGTAAAACGAATTGGCTATGAGTTCAAATAAATTGTTGTAGTCATCTGTTTTTTTAAATTCCATCTATTATTTCAAAGCACAGATGGAATGAAAATTGTCCAGAATGAAAATTCACATTTAGAGATTAAAAAAGTCATATTTTTTTGTTGGAAATTCATCCTTCTTAGTTGATGATTCAACTTCTTGGTTAGAAGCGGAACCACTTTTTCAAAAATTCTTTTTTTTAGTTAAAGATTCATCCCCTTCATCAAGATTGTATGTATTGAGCTTAAAGTTCGTTCCATTGTCAGTTGATAACTTACTTTTTTAATATATTTTTTTATATTATATTTCACCTATTAGGTGGATTTTTTTGTTCAAAAAAATTTTTTTTTTCCCAAAAGTGAACTATTTGGTTGAACTTGAATCTTCTTCGTGTGAAAGTTTGACTGTTTTGCTAAAAATTCAATTTTTTTAATTTGGAATCTATATCATTTTTGTAATTATTATTATTTCACGCTCTTTTAAAATGCATCAATATATCCTTTCTGGAAAAGAATTGAACTGGTTTGTTGAAATTCGTCCTTCTGATTGAAAAATTACCCTTGTTAGTTGAGAATCCAATTTTTGTTGAAAATTTATCTTCTCAACAAAAAACGCAATGAGTCCAAAGTCAACCGTTTCCTGAAGAGTCGTTTGTTTGGCATGAAAATCGAACTATTCGTCTTATAATGCAGATATTATGGTAAAATCCCAATCTTTTCTCTCAACGAATCAGCTACTTTTTGAGTTAAAAACTCATAATTTTTTTCATCAGATGTTCCACTTATCAACTACTTGGTATCAAGTTCAACGCTTCTTTTGGAAATTCGAATATTTATTTGAATCCACTATTTTTCTTGAAAACGTATTCTTGTTGCTCAGAAATTATTGTCCTTCGATCGAAATTGGTCTATTTTATATTCGGTTAAAATCATGTTTTTTAGTCCAAATTTCGAAATCTAATTTCGTTGTAGAAGAGTCTTTTTGCTGTTGTTAAAAATCCACCTTCAGCGGTTGAAAAATTCTGCATTTTGGTTAAAAATTCAGTTATTCCGTTGAAAATTTGAGTATTTTGCTAAACTAATCCTTTAAAGTCGAAAATTCAACTGTTTTGATGTAATTAGTCCTTTCAGATCGAGATTTATCCCCTTTGGTAAAAAAGTTATCCTTCTTGTTTACAGATACAACTTTTATTGGGATAAAATTTTCTTTTCCGCCCGGAAATTCAGCTGCTTGGTTAATATTTCAAACATGCCGTTAAAAATTTCTAAAGATTGTTACTACGGTCATTAACGGGGAGGGCCAAGAGGGTCAAGAATAGCCCAATACTGGTAACAGATTTTAAAAACGGCCCCGAACAAGTTTTCACTTCAAAGATGACATATTTAATACCTAAGATTCAATAATCTGTGGCTTTATATTAAAATTTAATATCTTCCAATAAGAAATAAAATTTTACCATCCATTAAAATGTAATAACAAAGATATTAATCCAAAATAAAAATTAGGATATGGATTAGGGGTCGTTCGGAGCAACATCTGTTTGGCTCATCTGATATATTGGCTCGATTACATGTCGTCACGGAGTAAATAAAATACCTAAAGGAGTACACCACGTGTGTTTTTTAGTTGAAACTTCATTTTCCTTGTAAAAAATTTGCCTTTTGTTTAGGAATTAATTTTCCTGTTTGAAAAAACCGTTGTTTGTTAAAAAAATGAACTATTCGCTCTGAAATTGAGATATTTTGTTCAGATTTGAACTATTTTGTTGAAGTCATCTAGTTTGGTCAGAAGTTCAAATTTTTTTGTTAGAAAATCCATTTATTATCAGAGAAGAGTTATCCTCTGAGGTTGAAATTCCAACTTTTTCTTGTAAGTTCCTTCTTCTAGGTTGACCAGCCATCTTTTTTTGTTCCAAATTCAGTTATTTGTTAGAAATTAATCTTTCTGAATGAAAATTTAACTATTTAATTGAAAGTAGAACTACATTGTTGAAAATTCATCTTTTTAATTGAAGATTCATCCTTCTAATTAGCAAATTAACTATTGGGTTGAAAATTATTCCTAATTTTGGTTGATTTATGTTTTTCGTATTGTATTTCGTTAATAGACCAACTATTACATATTACTTTGAAATGTGTTCTTATTCTAAGGATTTATAATTTCAGTTAAAATTTAAACTATATGATAGAAAGAATAGGGATCGCTTGAACCAACATCGGTTAAAAGTTTGTCTTTTGATAAAAGATTCATTTCCTTGGTTGAACATTCAGCTAATTGTGCCAAAATGCAACTATTTGCTTGAAAATTAAATTAAATTTGCTACACATGGAACTCTTTTGTTGAATTAATCTTTTTTTTCTATCAACAAGTTAGATTATTCTGTTGGAAATTTAAAATATATTTCATAGTAGTAATGCCACCTTTTTTGTATAAAAGTTCGACTGT
This sequence comes from Neuroterus valhalla, assembly GCA_011762715.2. Lineage (NCBI taxonomy): Eukaryota > Metazoa > Arthropoda > Insecta > Hymenoptera > Cynipidae > Neuroterus > Neuroterus valhalla. Next base: position 16,306 of record WSXT02174603.1, on the reverse strand, counting down.
CATGTTGGAAATTCGTTCTCCTGGTTTCAAAATTCATCTCTTACGCTAAAAAAGTCCCATTTCTCCATTAAAAGTCATCTATATGGTAAAAATTGATTTATGTGAAGAAAATTTATCTGCTTAGTTGAAAGATAACTACATTGTTGAAAATTGAATTTTTATTTTAGGATTCACAATTTTCTGAGAACTCCTTTGTTAAGGTTGAAAATTAGGCTTATTGTTTAGAAAGTAAGGTTTTCGGTCTATATTCAAATATTTCTTTCAAATTTGATAGTTTTAGCTTGAAAACCCGTTTCCGCTATTGAAAATTCATGTATTTTGTTAAAAAATTGGGTTTTGATAGAAAATCAATCTTCTAAGTTGAAAATTCGAACTGTTTGCTGAAAACTCAAATTATTTTCTTGAAAGTTTAATAATTTTATTGCAAATCCAACTATTTTGTTAAAAAATCAACTTTTTGGGTTGGAAATTGAACTGTTTTCAAATGAAATCGTCTATTTGGCTGGAGAATCACACTATTTTGTTGAATACCCCACCATATTCTGGAGAGTCTAATGATTTTTCGTGAAATTTAACAATCATCTCTTTTGGTTAAACTTCAAACCTATTTTATTAAACTTTATTCATTTTGTTGGAGGTTTCATTAATTTGTGTGAATTTTAACTTCATGGCTTGAAAATTCCTATGTATAATCTAAGAAAACCATCTTTTTGGCTTGAAAATTAAAGTATTTTGTTATAGATTTCACCGGATTGTTGAAGGTTTGATTATTTTGTTAATAATTGGGAATAATTATGAACACTGTCTTGTGAATAATTCTTCATTCAGAATTTATGTTCTTTGACAAGCTATCTTTCATATTCGACTATCCTGTTGAATTCATCTTTTCCAGACGAAAATTAGCTGTTTTGCAAAAAAAAAAGAAAACAGGACACTTCGGATTGCAAATCCATCTTTTCTGATAAAAGAGTCATCTCAGTTGGTTGAAATTTCATCTTTCTCAATTGGAAATTCAACTCTCCGCTTGGAAAATTCAGCTTTTTCTTCCTATTGCATTGTGGTTTATATTTCTTTGTCAAAAAAACCTTTCCTATGGTTAAAAATTTACTTTTTCTAGTAAGAAATGTCTTTTTCCTTGAAAACCATTTTTTCGGGTTCACAGTTTAATTCTTTTTGAAAGATTTGTATTTTTGGCGTGCAAATTGAATTATTTGGGTGCAAATAAGTCGATTATTTTGTTGATAATTCATATGCTTTAGTGATTTCATATTTTTTGGACAAAAAATAATCTCTTTTTTTAAATAAGTCCTTTTGGAGTAGAAAATCCATCTTTTATGGTAGAAAAATCATCTTTCTCGGTTGAGAATTTACCTTTCTCGGCAGAAAATATAACTTTTCGAGTTGAAAATTGTATTTGGTTCAAAATGAGATTTTTCTTCCAAAACATCTTCTTATTTCGAAAATTACACGTTGTTGTCTGAAAATCGTCGTTTTGGATTGAGAGTTCATCTTTTTTTTGGCAAGAAGTCATTATTTATGGTTCGAAATCCACCTTTCTTATTGTCTGAAAATCTCCTTTTTACTCAAGGATGAATCTTTTGGGGTTTGAATTCCAAGAGTATTAACAAAAAAATTGTTTGTCTTGGAAGTTCAGCCATTATGTTAAAAATACAACTATTTCGGTTGAATTTAGATCTTTTGTGTGTCAAAATTTGACTTTCTTGATGAAAATTTAAATATTTTGTTGAAATTCAACTGTTTCTTGAAATGCATCATTGAAGGTACAAAATTCATCTGGATTTCCAACAATAAGTTCTTTTAAATTGAAATCGAGCTTTTATGGCAGAAAAATTATATTTTTCGGTTGAGAATTCAGCTCCCTCAGCCGAAAATACAATTTTTTAAATCAAAATCTGTATTTTGTTAGAGATGGTATTCTTCCTTCAAAACATCTTCTTGGATCCTAAAATCATTTCTATTGGTTGTAGATCGTTCTTTCGAATTAAAAGTTCATCTTTAATCGCCAGGAATTCATCTTTTTTTGGTTGGGGGTTTGGTTTGGGGTTGAAATTTCAACTTTGTGAAGGGAAAATGGTTTGTTTGATTTGAAAGTTGAACTTTCTCTTCGAAATGTAAACTATTTTGGTTAGATTTCAATCTTTTTGTGTCGAAATTCGACTTCTTCGTTGGAAATTAATTATTTTGATGAGGATTAATCTATTTTGTTGAAGTCTTCTTTTTTAGTTGGAAATTCAACTGTTCTGTTAAAAACCAATTCTCCCGAGGGGATATAATCATCTCTTTCAGTAGAAAATTCATATTTCCTGGTTGATAATCCATCCTTTTTATTAGGAAATTTAACTCATCAGGTTGAAAATTGACCTTTCGGTTGGAAATGCAACCATTTTCTTCAAATATTCTTTTGGAGGGAATATAACTGTTTTGCTTGAAATTCGTCCTTTTGGTTTTAGAACCCCATGTTCTATTGTCAAAAAGTAATCTTTTTCAGTTGAAAAGTGACACTCTTTGGTTAAAAAATTTCTTTTCCTTCTTGAATTCATCTTTTCGTATTGAATTGTTTGAGAAAATGCTGCAATTTTGATAGAATTTCAATCTTTCTTGTGTCAAAATTTGACTCTTTCGTAGAAAATTCAATTCTTCCGTTAGGGATTCAACTATTTTGTTAAATCCATCTGTCATTTGGAAATAAAATTCATCTTCTTCCTTTAAAAAGTCATATTTTTTAGTTTAGATTTTAGCTTCCTTGGTTTAAAATTGAACGTTTTAAGTTGGAAATTCAACTATTTAGTTGGAAATACCATTCTTTCCGCAAAGCATCTTTTTTGGTTAAAGAAAATGCAACTATTTTCCTCAAATATGTTTTTTGTTTGAAAGTTCAATCATTTTGTGAAAAATTCGTCATTTTGGATTAGAATTTAGTCTTCCATTGTCAAAAAGGCATATCTTTCTTTATTGCAAATGACCTTTTTTGTTATTCATTCAACTTCCTTTTCAAGAGTTTATCTTTTTCACCCGAAAATCAAACTGTTAGGTTAAGGGTTGAATTTTCCCGGAAACTTAATATATTGTCACTATGGCTATTAACAGGGAGGATCAAGACACAAGCGGGTCAAGAATAGCCCAAAATCCGAAACAGATTCCATAAACATTTAATAACTCAGACCTGATAATAAAATTTGATTTTCCCCAATTAGAAATCAAATTTTATCATCTATTAAAATGTGATAGCGATTGTATTAATAGTAAATAAAAAATAAAAAATTGTAATAGGGCTCGTTTGAACCAACAGCTGTCTGGCTCACCTGATGTATTGGCTCGATTAGATGTCGTCACGGGCAGAGTGGGTGAATAAAATAAAGCAGGAGGCAGCTAGCTATATGGTGTACACCGTATAGGCACATACCACCAATGAGGATCCATGGGGGCGCCTGACAGTTGTTCATATGAAGGCAGGCAGTGGAAATAGTAATAGAGGATGGGCCTCTTAGGAGGACCACATGGTGTAATTAAAAAAAGCGGTATCACTCTCTTTGTGCCACGCGCCGACCAACATATGGCACCAAAATTTCATTTCCTAGACCTAGTGCCCAGAGGATAATAAATTTAGAAATGCTTAAGATACCACAGAATAGTGGGTTCATCTAAATATGCTGCATTTCCTTCATTCAGTGCACTTTCAATTTATTCTTATCTCTAACAAATATGCATTTTTTGTAACCTAATGGAATTTCTAGAATTTACCTTAATTCCGACTTTTTTGATAACAAATATTAGGGTGCATTACATTTTATGTAGACAATCAATCGACTCAGGTGCAACAGCTACCAAGAAATAGCGGAGAGTATAGTTTTTACCATTTTTTTTTTTATTTTGTCTCAACTCAAAAGATTTGAACAAGATTGCATGCTGCATAGTGATAATATGGAAAATTTGTAGTAAAAGAAATCAATCCAAAGATATTACAATTTAGAGAGAAGTCCAGCATATATTCGATATATTTTGGACCAAAAGTGAAATTTCTTATGCAGAAAACGGACGATTTATTGCATCGAACTGTTTTGTTAAAAATTGTTCATTTTGAAATGAAATCCATTCTTAATTGTATAAAAGTCATTTTTCTTCGTCAAGATTTCATCTCCCTTCGTGGGATTTAAACTTCTCTGGTTGAAAATTTACCTTTTGTCAACATGTCGGGTGAAAATTCGATTTTCACCGGGTGTTTTATTAGGGGAAAGTGGCATATTTTACCATTCTTGTTATTTTCCCCACTAGTGGGGAAAATAGATTCGCTGATGCGGTGAAAGTAAAATCTAAGTGGGGAAAGGAAGAACGATTACTACTTCTTTCTCTTTCTAATATAGCTCGTGCAACTTCGGAATACCTCGGGTTTTTAAGGTTATAGGCGTGTGTTATCATTTCGACAACATTTTAGGCAATTTTTACCCGACTTTTTAGGAAAAATAGTATTCGTTTAAATTAGCAATTTTTTCATGGACATCTTGCTTAGTTGAAAATTCAACAATTTTGTACAAAATACGTCCTTGTGGATAGAAAGTTCATTTTTCGTTCTTGAAAAGTCATCTTCCTCGGTTAGAAATTTACCTTTCACATTCGAAAATGAATTTTTCAATCCTAATAAATTAATCTTTTCATGAAAAATGAAAAGTCCCAACAAAACACATCAATCTTCGAGCAAATAATAAAAGTTTCACCTGAAAAAGCTAAATTTCAGACAAAAAATGGAACAGTTTGAATTTTATATAAATAAATCCATTTGAATCAGAAAGATACTTTTCCACGAATTCCCAACCAATAATTAAATTTTCAACTAAAAGAGTTGAATTCCTGACCACTAATCATCCACTCAGGTAAATTTTTTAAGAAAAATAAAATTGCGATCCAGACAGTATAGATCTTATCCGAAAAACATAAAATTTCAATCGAAAAAGCAATCATTTGATTTTCAATGACAAAAACTATGGTTGAATCAGTGAAGAAGCAAGAATTCTCAAACCGGGGAAATGAACATTTTGTAAAGCACTCAAATTTAGGATCTAATAGATGGACTTTTAACAGAACAGATTGATTCCTTACCGAAAAAGACAAATCTTCAACAAAGAACCTTTCCAACTAAAATGGTGTATTTTCTACCTAAAAATTAAATTATTGACCAAGTAGTTGAATTTAAACCAGAAAGATAAATTTTCAAGCAATAAAATTTATTTCTTACCAGAAAAGACGAATTTCAGAAGAATACATCAATTATCAACCAAGCAAGATGAATTCCCAAAGAAAGAAAATCGTTTTAATCATGTTCAAGTGAAAAAATAAATCTCCAATATAAGAGTTTAATATTCAGTGAAATAGATAAATCCTAACTTTTCCGCAGAAGATCAATTAGCAACTAATAACAATTTTATTATAAACCAAAGTGACAAATTTTGAAACTCAACCAAAAGCAGTTGCATTCTAAATTCAATGGGTCAATTTTCGAACCCAAGAGACAATTTTTCAGAATACAGTTGAACTTTCAACATGAATTTTTGACCGAAAAGATTTCATGAGAAGATAGTTGCATTTTTAAGCGAACAGTTGCATTTCCCTACCGAAAAGTTCAATTTTCTACCAAGGAAGATGAATTTTCTCCCATTAAATATGAAATAATTATCCAAAATGACCTTTTTCTCACAAGATAGTTGAATTTCCGTCTGAATAAGATGAATTTGACAAAACAAGAAGAAGAAGGAAGAAAGAAAGTAGAAAAAAGAAGAAGCATGTTTAATGGAAAAATTAAATTTACCCCAAAAAGCATGAATATCAAATTGGAAAAGACAAATTTCTAACGAACAGTTAAATTTTCAACTGAAAAAGTAAAATAAAAGAAAAAATTCAAATTGTCAACAAAACTTTTGTATTTTTAACAAGAATGTCGAATTTTCACACAAAAAATAATTAAATTCGGACAAAAACAGTTGCATTTTCAACCAAATAGTGCAATTTTCAAGCCGAAAGACAATCAACCAAAAAAGATATTTGCTTTATATCAAATGTACTTGAATTTAACAAAAAATGAATTTTAAACCAGCCAGTTTATTGTCCAATCGAAGAGATAAACATTCAGCCGAATGGTTCGATGACAACCCAAAAATATGAATTTCCACGAAAAAAGTTCATATCCAATCCAATAATTGCATTCCCCACGAGAAAAGTAAAATTTTTGGATAAAAAAAAAGTCGTTTTCAACAAAATGCTTCAAGGTTAAACCAAATAAATCCTATCAGGACTTTTGAATCCCGAACTGAATAGTAAAATCTTCCAACAAATGAATAAATCGTGTACCGGAACAACAAATTTTTTTGACCTTCAATTGTTTATTTTCCAGACAGAGATCGATTTCCAACCAGGAAGATCTTATTTCTACAAAAAAATACGAACTTGAACAAAATATATGAAATCTTAACCGAAAAACAACGATTTTCTGAGAAAAAAGATCAATTTTCAATCAAAGAGATGAGTTCTAAACTGAAATGATAAATCTGCAACAATAAAAAATGAATTTCGAGCAATGTTCTTCAACGTTCAACCAAAAAAGGTGAATGGTCCGTAAAGAATGTATTGCTCGAGGTATTGCTTGAAATGTCAACCAGAAAGAATTTTCAACTGCAATAGTGAGATTTCTAGTAAAAAAATTAATCTGCATTTAAGAAAATAAATATTCAACTATTAATCATCTTTTTCATCTAATAGTGGTTCTACTGATTCCAGAATTCAGCTTTGTTACCACTACAGTTACTAAGAAAAATTGATTCTATTCTAGCAAGGGCTTCAAAGCCCTGTTTGTTGTGACATTAGTTATAACAAGTTGATAAAACTGCACTATTGAAACAAAATCAGAATTCAAATGGGCTTCACAAACACATTCTCACATTTTGAACCATTTTCTGAAATTTTAACACAGTATTCCTATTTCATAAATTGAAAAACTGCCAAAAATATAAACTACATAACCAGTCACGTGAAAAACTGTCACATGCCCTTGAGAGAGGACAAGGAAAAAAGGCTAGATAAATATGAAGGTATGACAACACATTCAAGTGCGCTATAAAATTGCCGAGGAAGTGCTTAGGAAGAGACTGGGAAGACATGTGAAAGAAAAGGGTAGAATACCACACAATTAAACGACCCAACATATTTATTTCTACTAGAAGTAGCGGATGATGGAAGGTGGATGAGTCTGATGATGTGAACATTCGTAGAGTACGTGAGAGAAAAATATTCAAGGCTGAATGTTAGTAAAACTAAGATAATATATTTTTGAAATAGAAAGTATTGAGTACGAATGAAATATAAATAGCGAGATCGTGGACTTTGGTGGAGGATTTTTGCTATGCGGGACGTTCGAAATGGAATGTCATATACAAGTTAGGGGTTGAGAACTGCAGAGAATAAAGAAATAGATGACGGCAAGGCAAAGAGCAGAAAGGTGGGAAAAATGTCGGAGTCACGGTACAACAGATGGTATAAGAAGGTGGAAAAGACTGAGCACGTGTGAGGAAGAGCCGGAATCTGTGAAAAGAAGTAACGCAGTTTACAGACGATGGTACCCAACAAATGATAATATCCTTAACCTTTAAGCAAACCGCAAATTTTTAATAAATAATGACATTTTTTATGATAAAGATTGCATTTCTACAAACAGAGAAGAATTTTGAAACCCAAAAGACAAATTTTCATCAAAGTAGTTACATTAGTATCCACAAGAGCTTCAAATCTGAAAGACTAATTTTCAAAATTAAAAAGGGGAGTTCCTAATAAAAAGATTATTCCCAACAGCATACTTGAACCCTCAAACGAAACAGATTGATTTCCTGCCAAACAGCTGCGATTTCAACGAAAAAGATTATATTTCTGAAAAAAAAAATAATTAATTTCCGATTCAAAAAGACAAACTTCCAACCGAAAACATTTTTTTTTGGTATGCAGGAAATTAAAAAAGGAAAAAATTAAATGCCACCAAATAGTTGAATCTCGAAAAGAAAACTTAGGTTCCTTACTGAAACTCACAAAAAGAAATCAATTTTCACCAAAAGAAATGTGTTTCTACACTAAAAAGATGAATTTCCAACAAAATAGGTGAAAGCTTTGACTAAACAATTTAATTTTCAACCAAAAAGACTAACTTCGAACTAAACAGTTGCATTTTCAACCATTAAAGATGTCATTCCTACCTTGAAAGGTACATTTTTTGAAAAGAAATGCAAATTTTAAACAGAAAAGTTGAATTTTCGGGTAATAAAAACTTGTTAGTCAGGAAAGAACAAGAACATCTACCAAACTAATAAATTTCATAATCAAAAAGCACATTTCAACATGTCGGATGAATTCCCAAATAAAAATATGAATTTTCAACCAAAAATAGTCGGATTTCATTATTGCCTTCTATTACCAAATATTCCATGTAAAATATTTCTAATATAATATTGTAAAATTGTCTGATTCATAGTTAAAGATTTGGAAGAATAAACATTTTGAAATTGAAAAATACTTGTTTTGAATCATAATATACATTAAAATTGAACGATCTGAAATAAATTTTAATTCTGCATATAAAACTGAAGTGGATGAATCTCGAGAAGAATATTCAATATTTCCATTGAAAATAAGGATATTTTGTGAAAAAGCCATCTTTTCTTAATGAAAAATATTCTGCTGAAGTTGATCATTGAACCTCTCTGTTTGAAATTCATCTGTTTGGATTAAGTTCAATTACTTTAGATTGAAAACCAAAATCTCCTTTGGTAGGAAAATCTTTTTTTCTCATATGAAGATTTATTATTTCAGTTGATATTTATCTATTCCAGTTGTAATTAAAAACGTATTTTTTTTCCAGAAAATTAGTTTTTTGTTTGGTTGAAAATACATGCTGTTAACTAAGGATTACAATATCTCATGCATGGTTGCAAAGTGATCTTTTTAGATGAAATTTTTATTTCCATTTCCTCATCAGAGAAGTTATTTGATTTGTGTCAAATTTGACCCCCTCCCCACTCCCCGTTTTTATGAATGTGTCTGATGACTTCGTGTGCATGTCTGGCCTAATGCGCGATAACTTTTGAAGAAAAAATCTATTGGATTGGCCTTTGGTACACTCCTTTGATGTTAGAAACTGAGGGTCAAGTTCTTTTAGCCAGCTATTTTGGATACAAGTTCAAAAAGTTGTAGCATTTTGAAAATTTTTCGAGGCTTTTTTTTCATGATTCAAAATTTAAAAGTACGGTATGATGTAAAAAAAATATGAGGACAAAAACGTAGTTTTTCGGGATTCCTACGAGATTTTCACAACGATTCTTTTTATTTTCGCGAAAAATCGAGAATCCAAATTTTGATCACACTGAAAATAAGAAAAAATATAAAAGTCTATTTTTTGGTCAAACTATGCAAGGTACGAGAAAATATTATGGTACAAAAATTGTGCAATCACGAAAAATCTACAAATTCGGAAAAAACACTTTTTGATAGGACAAGTAATTTTTGCTTGATTTATGAAAACTATATTGAGAATGAATAAAAAGGAACTTTCGGACGACTGACACAAGCTTAGGAAAAAAAAAAGAGACAAAAGTTCTTTGCCAAAAAAATATGTACAAATGTGTTATTAATCGCTTTTAACAAACACCTAGTTTTCGTTTCAATCCGGAGGAATAACTTTAAAAAGGAAATAAGGAAATTTTTGAAGAAATGAAGGAAAGGGAAACAGCAAAATGATAGAGAAAAGTTGCTAGCTTGAAAACCATCTATAAATTTGTTATCAATCATTTTTGATGGAACGCGTTGTTTCTGCTTCAGTCGTGAAAAATTGAATAAAAAATTAGAAAACCATATTCCTAGAAAAGTGACACAACCAATGAAGAAAAAATGCAGTAAAAAAAGTTCTCTACCCGAAAATGAGCTCCAAATTTTTTATAATTTATTTTTTGATGGGACGCGTAGTTTCTGTTCAAATCGTAATGATAACAATATTGAAAATAGACTAATCTAATTTTTGGAAAAGTAGAACAAAGTACGAGGCATATAAAGTGATATAATATACATTTATTGTATTAGAATAATGATAATTCACAAAAGTCCGCGTTAAGGACAAACTCTAATCGAGTGCGCAGCACGAGACACGCGAGCTTTAACAAAAGACAATTCACAATCATCAAATTACATTTGCCGAATTCTCGCTTTTTAGTTTTATAAGCTCTTTTTTATACGCAAATATAGGGAAGTACAAAGACCGAGCGCAGAGCGCTAAGCGCGAAGCGCGAAGAAAATCAATTATCGAGCCCGTAGCGCGAGATCCGACCGACGACTGCCCTGGGCGCGCTCAAACTTGCAATTCAAATTTTGTTGGAGAAAATTAATTTCCTTGTTGATTATTTATATTTTGAGGTTGAAAATCCAATTGTTTTATAAAAAATTCGTCTTTCTGGTTTGAAAATTTCATATTTGGGATGAAATGTTGTCTCTTTGTTCGAAAACTCATCTTTTTTGGTAGGGATGTCAACTTTTTGGGTAGCGAATTTACCTAAATTGTGAAAAATTCGTCTTTCTAGCAGAAGACTAATCGTCTTGGTGTAAAAAATTTACTTAAGCAGTTAAAAATTGAATGCTCTTGTTTGAAATCAAATCATTTTGTTGGAAAGTCATTCTCTATATTAAAAAAGTGTCTGTTGTAGTACATAGGCATTGAACTTCTTTGTTAGAGTTTTGTTTTTTGGATTAAATTTAAATATTTTCGATTTTCAATTAAAACCTCTATTGATAGGGGAATCATTTTTTTAAGATTCGTTAATCGAACTGATATTGAATTATTCTAAGAGTTGTTGAAAATGTAACTATTTTTCAGAAGCTTTCTTCATTTCTTTGTTTGGAGAACATATTTCCGATAACCCGTCGTCATTTTGTTTGCAAATTTTTTTTTTTTAATTTCATCTATTTGGTTGACAATGCCTCTATTTGGTTGAAGATGAATGTTTTTCGTTTCAGAAAAAACAAATGGTAAAAGCTGGTTCAGATGCAAATTCTTGGGTAATGTCGGTATGCACATAAATTAGTAATCCGTGATCTTTTATTCGACGGTCTTCATTTTTTTTGCTTGCCAAGATTACCAAAGAATCTTTAGCTGAACCAATTTTTAACCTTCGTTTTTTTCTGCGCGAACAGAAAATGGGAGAAATACAGGCTTCTAGGCCAATAAAGAAAAAATCACTAAAATCTTCAATTAATAATATTTTTAATTCAGATTTAAACTCAAAACCATAAATCTTTTTTCTAAACACAAGAACGATATATGTAATGCTAATAAAGGGCAAAATATTTTCTTAGGACCTTGCCTATTTCGTTTATTAAATGGTGACGCTGTAGGCGGAGTATCTTGAAAAGGCGTTTATTGTTGATGCAGAAAAGAGGAGGACAATAGCACCATCCTCGAAAGAAATTCCTAAGCATCCATGTACCTGCTCCAAATCCCATGGCACCTTAAGCTATATATATTATAACGCACAAAGAAATTCACATAAACGCAATTTCGAACAAATGTGTTTTCTACGAAAATCAAAGTCGATTATATACATGCATGGTTTCTAGAATTATTTCTCGAAGCATATTTCAAAGTAGTACATTTCTTGACTTTTCAATTTCAGAATATTAAAGTAGTCCACCTTCTCTGGTGAACTGACTTGTTGAATTTTTATATATTAAACCATAGTTGAGGATGATAGAAAGTTAAACAACAGTTTTTTTCTGCGAGTATCAACATTAAGTAAATAGATAAATTGTTCTGGGAATCATCTTTTGAAGCATGTTTTAAAATCTGTACATTTCCTAACTTGTTGATTTTAGAATAATAAAAATCATCCGTTTCATTTTCTAAATGAACTTATTAATTTTTATACCATACGCCAAAGTTAGGAAGAGAATAAAGTTGAAAAAATGTATTTTCTACAGAAAACAGAGTCAATTACATGTACTTGTACATGCATAGTTTCAAGAACTATTTTCCAAAGCATATCCTAAAAAAAGTACATTTCTCAATTGGTTAATTTCAAAATATTCAATTACTTTACCATTTTCTTGGATTGGCATATTAAGTTTCATTCAATAAACCATAGTTAGGAATAATAAAAAAGTTAAACAAATGTTTCCTCTGGGAAAATCAGCATTGATTATATAGGTACATGCATAGTTTCAATGATCATTTTTCACAGCATATTTCAAAACGAGTCCGTTTTACAACTATATATTTACAGAATATTTATGCATGAACTTTTTTGGTCAATTGTCTTGTTTAATATTCATTCAATAACCCTTTGTGGAAAGTTCAAAGTTGAACAAATTAATCTTCTAAGGAAATCAAAGTCTGATATCTTGCATGGTTTTGAGAACATGCATGGTTTCGAGAATGGTTTTTCAAAGCATGTTTAGAAAGATACTATTTCTGAATTTATTAATATTTCAGATCACCGCCGGTTTTCAACTTTTTCTGTTGGAATGGCTTGCTGAATTTCGATATGATGAACAAACGTAATTGGGAATAGAAAGTTGAACAAAAATTATTTCTAAGGGAGTAAACATCAATTATATGCATTCATGCTTTTTAAGAATCATCTTCCAAATCATATTCTACAAATAGTACATTTATGAATATGTCAATTCCATAAAGTTGCAAGTGGTTTACCTTCTTTTTTCCTTAAGGGGGGTTTCTACCTCGTGCGGCCAAAAAAACGTGCTTTTTTTAGGAATTTTTTTTCGGGAGCGTATTAAACATAAACGTTCGAAATTTTTTTTTCAGTTGTAGGTACAAGTTAATTGTACAAATGAAAAAAGTTTCAAATAGAAATATGCGCAGGGGCGGGGGAGGGGGCATTGAGCAATGGTGGCGCGCCGACCGAATTTTCCCACTCTCGGAAGTCCTGCCACTGTTTCAGATAATCCAAGACACAAAAATGAAATATCCTCTTATTTGTTATACTTTCGTCTATGGCCCGTACTAGAATCTTTAGAAAATATCAACAATTTTTCATTTTACATAACAATATGTATTGAAATAAATTAGCGAAAATCGAGTTTTTCTTTAAAATCACATAACTTTTTCATTTATCAAAATTTTTTAAATCCTTGTACCAGCCACAGACAAAAGTGTAACAAATAAGAAGATATTTCATTTTTATTTTTTTGGATCACCTGAAACAGCGGCAGGACTTCCGAGAGTGGGAGAAATTCGGTCGGCACGCCACCATTGCTCAATGCTCCCTCCCCCACCCCTGTGCATATTTCTATTTAAAACTTTTTTCATTTGTACAATAAACTTGTACCTACAACTGGAAAAAAAAATTCGAGCGTTTGTCTTTAAATCGCTCCCGAAAAAAAAATCCCTCAAAAAAAAGCACGTTTTTTTCCACACAAGGCAGAAACCCCCCTTAACTGTTCGAATTTTCATGCAATAAACAAAAGTCGCGGAGACCAGAAAGTTGAACAAATGTTCTTCCTACAATATAACAATCTATAATACATATGCATGGGTTTAAAAATATTCTTCAAAACCTAATTCAGAACTATGTAGTACATTTTCTAATTGCCTAATTTCAGAATATTGCAAGAATAGTAAGTTTAACAAATGTATCTCATACGAAAAACAAAGTCAATTATATAAGTGCATGGTTTCAAGATAAATTAGAACAACAAAATTGTATATTGCGGACCGAGAGAGAAGTCGGGCGTTTGCCCGCTGTGAATGAAGTTAAGCACCTTGGCTTCGCCTCGGTGCTCAACTTTGCACAAGGCGCAAACGACCATTTTCATTTGAGGATCACATACTATTTGGTCTGACAGCAGAGCGAAAGCGAGTTTTTCCGTTTGATTAGTCTCAGGGCAAATTAGGTAATACTAGACGGTGCTCTGGAAAGGGTAGTTGGGTTTACTGAACTTCGTAAGCGCAGATAAAATATTTTTTTTTGAAATGTTTATAATGATATTTATTAGAGTGTCTAATATTCAATTTTTTCAAATTTATTTTATTTTATCGTTTTTACGATTTTTATCCTCCCCCTTTCACAAGCGCAAAATCGCTTATTTTCGGTACTCTCCAGCATAGCGAAAGCGAGCACTTTCGCTCTGCTGTCGGACAGTAGAGCAAAAAAAGTATATTGTGCATCAAGAGCGAAAGCGGGCGTTTGCGCTCCACGTATTAAGCTTAGCACCGAGGCGAAGCCAAGGCAATGCCGAGATGCTCAATTTTATACAAGGTGCGAACGTCCGTCTTTACTTGGAGGTCAAATACTTTTTTTCCGACAGAGGAGCGGAAGCGAGTTTTCGCGTTTCCTAAAAATTAGGCAAAATGAAACAGTGTTCTGGAAAGGGTTATTAGGTCTACCGAAACTCTGTAAGCGTATACCAAATATTTTCGCTTAAAATATAGATAAGGACATTCATTAAAGTGCCTACTATACATTTTTAAGGTACTAGTGTTCTTTATTTATTTATAACGTATTTCATCCCCTTATAATTATTCCCCCTCTACAAGCGTGAAATCGCTTACTTTCACTCCTCTCCAGTGGAGCGAAAGCAAGAACTTTCGCTCCTCTGTCGGACAAACAAAATTTTATTAGTTCGAATTTCGAAAAGTATCATATTTCAAAGGAAATACTGTGAATCTTTAACTAAAACTAAAGAATATTCAACCAAACAGATACATTTCCAAGCAAAAAAATAAATCTTCAAAAAAAAAACGAATTTTCTACCCAAAATAATGAATTGATAACTAAAAAAGATCTAAAAAAAAAGATTTCAAGAAATAATTGAATCGTAGTCAAACTTAATATCATATTGAAAATCCGTCTTTTTTGTGACTACCAAAACAAAACGAATTTCCAACAATATACAAAATACACCATTCTCAAATTGAGTAAATGAATTTGTAACGAAAAGAGATAGATCTCCTCCGAAACATGCAATAATTAATATATCAGCCATACAAAATGTTATACCCTAAAATGAGAAACAATTGAATTTTTAGTCAGAAGAAAAGAAATGGTGACCTTTCTTTTTTGAGATGTCCGGTCAAAAAAGGCGTACTTTTACAAAACAGTTAGATTTGAATGAATACAATGATTTCTTGCTACGAAATTTCCAAATTCTGAACAAAATCATTGGATTTTTGGACAAATCAGGAATTTGTTGAAAAAAGTTCCGCAGCCTATAATAATTTCATTTTCAAGCTAATAGATCACTGTCAACTTAACTAATAATTCAGCGGCTAGAATACTGAAATTCTCAGGTCGAAAAGTTAATTTTCAGCCAAAAAAAAATATTCAACTCTGAGAAACATTTTCACTCCTTTCTTAATTTTTTTCTACAGATTTCGGGAAATTAAAAACTTCAAGGTAAGAAAAAGTTTTTCTTTGTCTTTATTGGCTTTTAATTCTCTATGGCTATCTGCCGTCACAATTTGAGTATTGAAAATAAAAAAATAGGTGCGAACGCAATCCAATTGATTTATTGTTGTGGAAACACTTGTGAGCTATCGTTACCAGAAAAAGTAACCAGTTACAGAAAATTGTTGAAAGAAACTATTTATACTTCCTATCACTGATATCCACCTATATGTATGTTAACATATGTTGTTGTTGCTGCGGAATATGTGATATCAAATATCGGATTTTTGTACAAATTTGTACAGAAGTAACCGTTGATAATTTCAACTCCTATAATGACTTTTCTGGAATAATAACACAAAATCCTGTAATATTTGTAAAATTTTTCGTTGCTGTGATCATGTTGCTGCTCACTGTGATCATATTTGAGATTTACGAAAAATGTCCGTTAATATGTAAGATTATAAAAAACTCTGCAAAGATACAGGAAAGTTTGTAATCTCTGTACACAGAAGAAAGAGATGTAAAATTTTGTAGCAAGTCATATTCAAGTGTGTGAAGTTAAATTTAAACGATAAATTATACAATAGATCCCTCATGGTAATCATACCTAATATTATGGTAAACTTTATCAACCTGAAGGTGATTTTTTGTTGCAAGTAAAATTTACCCTCGAATCGGAATAAAGATTACACCTGGTTTTTACGGTGAACGGAAAGAGCTATGCTGCCAGTATTTACCTTCAACGTACGGTCTCTGTAGCACAAAGATTTTTCTTTTCTTATCAAAGTTATATAAAGAGTTATAGAAATGACCTAAAACGGATATTTACTTTTACGGATGAGAAAATATAGAAAATGGGTAAAGGA
>WSXT02174592.1:0-22191 GCA_011762715.2 Neuroterus valhalla | reverse complement strand
TGTTTGAATATTTTTGTGAATATCTATTGGTCTCAAACTCCTTAAATAGTGTAAAATATGTTAGGTAGAAAGAAACCGTTACATAAAGGAATGATTATTTCGACTAAAACCACACAATCACTGTATATTGTATAGTGTGAAGATTCAACCAATAAATTATGAAAAATGAGTACAAAAATTACACAAATATTCTAGACTATAGTAATAAAGAAGCTGCAAGTAGTTACGGGAAATGAGAAGTCAATAGATACACAGTCCAAACCCCAATGGTTTGGGAAGTTATATAAATTCTCTTTTGAACAAAAACAAATAATAATAATAATATTGTGACAATAAAATCTATGGAACGAAACGATCAGACAATAACTGATCCTATGGATATATCTTATGCATTGAACATTTACTTTTGCAATGTTGGATTAGAACTAAACAATAAAATTGTTCCGCCGGCAAACGAGAGAATTGTCTTACCTATGAACAATGGTAACTCCATTTTATAATGTCCAACCAGGGGTATGCCACGCTAGTCATTGTATCGTATTGGCAAAAGAAACATCCACCGCGGGCAAAGAGGCGCTGCTGTATCGAAACGAATACGGCTGCCTATGGGACTCGGCATGCAAATGATAAGCATTAGCCTCAACACGTTTATCCAAGTAAAGCATGATTTAAATGTGATGAAAATTTTCTGGTTTTATAATCGTGTGTGTTACGACTCACATAGGGGAAGATAGGATTGACATATTTTCAGTGTATACAACAGCTGTTCAAATTTAACAAAGAAATACCGAATTGAATCTGAGCTCAATAAGCATGTTTTGTCTTAAGCTCCAACTTGTCGCTATTCAATTTCAAATATCTAGAACATTTAGAACCTCTATTTACCAAGCTTTGGTCTGTAGTGATTGCCAGGTCCATGTGACATGTGATCTCTAATGATTTTAAAGATCCATTAGTGGTTTTCACAATGCCATCTGGAGAGTAAGCCAACCAAGCTTCACTTTTTGATATAATATAATATTATATACCAGGAAATACATAATCATCAGCACTGAAATGCAGAGAGGAAACTAGTATTTGTTCATCAGTATCTTGAATCTTGAGTCGTTTTGACCATTCGGAACGTTTATCAACAACAATGCTTTCTCCAGTAAGATTTTTTACTGTAACAGTACTACATTGCCCTTGTGAGTATCGTTTCCCTTTCTTTCGCATGTAAACCATGCTACGTGTATCCCATAGGCAGCCATGTTGGTTTGTTCGCTAGATGGCCATCACGTCTTGCATCGCAAGACGCAAAATATGAAACTGAGGCGCTGATTGCACTTCGGAAAAATATTGTGTTTCAATTTCAAGAAATGATTCGAAAGTGCCAGCGTAGCCAAAATGGAAGTGCCATTACCTGATGTGAAAGATAACCTTTGAAATGTCTCTTCCTGTAATTCGTTTAATGTAACAGTTTGTGGAAAAGTTCTACAATTCTTTTTTTTTTTGGTTTGTAAGTTCACTTCGTCCAAAGATGGAATTTTACCAGCCAAACTGTATTTGAAAAGTTAAGGTATAAATAATCATGTTGTAAACATGGATATGAAAGTAACAAGAAGAACCCGATATTGTTATAATTGATTAGACATTTTTTTACTTGAAAGTTTGAAACCTCTCAAATATAATTCTATCTCGGAAGTCACAAGGTGTTCCAGGACTAATACAACAAGATTAGGCATATAAGGGGCTGTTTTGCTGGTTTATTTATTCCTTTTGTACAATGTAACTCCTCGGAGCTCTGATGTCATCGTGATTCCTGTATGGACATTGCAAACTCGAAGGATTATCATAGTATCTTGATTGGTTTATTCTGCTGCTCGAGTCATGACAGGAGGAATGCAAAGTTTACGTCCTTTCACACAAAATAGGCTACCAACATCCATGAGGAACAAACTCCGAAGTAAAATGCTCTGGAATAATTCTTGGTTTCTGGATGCCTCAAGAAAAGCTTCAGGTACATCTTTAAGAAACCTGCACATAATAAAGGATCCAGTTGCTCTCTTAAATAAGAGTACTTGGAATCATGGTTAACTTCAGAGGAGTTCGACTGGTTGCCTTGCTGTCGTTTACTCACTCTCTAGACCCTGCGCACTAAGACATGGACACGCGCGCGCAACCGATCAAGAGTCGGTATCGAGGTCCGAGAGTTTCGACACGGATCGCTCTTTTTGTGCATTGTGACTTCCAGATAGATAGGCCTGTCACGATCCGGCCGAGTTGACTCCGCAGAACTTCGAAGTTGCTGATCCCACTTTATTCCGGAGGTAATCCCAAGGATCCCTCCTTCACCTGTAAGTTGCCCTTTTTTCTGGAATGTATCCAAAATTTGTTCTGCGATTCAGCCAGTAAGCCTTTTGCTTTAATTTCATAGCAAAACCTCCAACCATGTGTGTCAAAATAATGCTCGAATTACTTGAATGATAAACTCTAGTTCCTAAACTAATCCGAATTAATATTTGCTTGACTATTTCCGCTCCTTCTCCGATTTGCTGACAGTTTTTCATACTGATCCCCAACCTTTGCTAAATTGAATTCCTTCTTTGCTAAATGAAACCCCCAAGTTTGTCGAAATAAATCCTGATGATTAGACGATATAAAATGCGCATGTTCGCCGATCTAAATATGATCCCCAATTCTGCTGTGATGTAATCACTCGAGATAATGAAAATATCAGAATAAAAAGGTCACTGGAGTACAAAGTGTAATTCTTATAATAATAGGTTCAGATTGCGAGATCCAGAATAAATTGTTATTGTTAAATATTTGAAAATGCTATAGTAGTTATTTGTATAAATAAGGAACCTTTCTCGTACGCCAATCACCCTCCCCTGCCAGAAAATTAGGACAATAAACTAGTCGGACATTTCCGGTACATCACGTTTCGAATGTGAGTCACTGAAAGTAAGGTGAGGTCTTTAGACCCCTTCTTTAAAGTATTGTTTTGACCCAAAAAAAATAGTGAGTTTGGTTAAAGGATATTTCTGACGTTTTGATCCGAGAAAGATCGTAAGTTTGGTTAAAGAATTGTTCTGAAGTTTTGATCCAAGAAAGATCGTAAGTTTTGTTAAGGCTTTCTCCTGACGTTTTGATCCAAGAAAGATCGTAAGTTTTGTCAAGAATTGTCTGGATGGTTTGATCTAGGAAAAATCGTAAGTTTTGTTAAGGAATGTTCTGATTCCTTGATCCAAGAAAGATCGTTATGTATTACTGAGAAACATTGAGAATTTTGTTGTAGGAAACTGTTCCAAGAAAGACCTGGCGCCCTGTCAACATTATGAGAAGATGACAAATAATTTTATGTAGGATTGAGGATATTCAAAGTGTGGTGCTGAAGTTGAATGCAGCCAGAAATATCATTCGATAAATTTGGAGTATTTTAAATTGAGGCCCAACGTGGGGCTAGACGAACAAGATATTTGAAGGAAAGGCAATCAGCGCCAGGATTTCCTGTTTTCCCTGCTGAGTCAAATTGGGAACTATAATCATAATAATAGTGTCATGCCCCTGTATCCAACAAACAGATATACAATCATAAAAATATACCTATAAGTCACTATCAAAATTGTTATAAAGCGCTATAATTAGGATGTATGTTTTTAACAAATGCTCCAAAACCGTATATTCAATTATACAGGCTACTGAGTATAATATTTAATATTTTGCGATGAGTTAGAAACATGAGAACAACTGAATAACTTGATATTCTCTAACTTATGTTAGCTGTCAGAGAGTTTTAAGTAAACCAGGCCTACGTAGAAGTGATTGTATTTCTTCTATGGGAACTGACAGGTATAAATTTGTGATTCTAAACTGCTTGACAAATAAATAGAATAAATAAGTTCAAAATGCATAAAATCCGAGTTATGTTCGGATTCCATAAGGTTGCAAGTTTTCTACTTTAGAGCACAGAGTTATCCTTACAAGAACACTAGGCGCGGCCGAGGAAGTTACGAGGGGTATTTGAAAAGACATTAAGGAAGACAGATCTCGAGGTATAATTTATCACAACTTCTTGCGAAAAAATTTCATCCGCGTTAGAAGAAATTTGATATTTCATAACTTTTTCATTGCTGTGGATGATTCATCTCACGAAGATCCTTTGATGTAAAATTTTCAATTCAAATAGAAGAATATGATTTATTCATTTTTGAATAAATCCTTTTCTACAAAAGTGTCTTTTCAGAAGTCTTATACGATTATTGCAGGTTTACGTCTTTTATGAGACATAATTCATACAAATATCTGAAATATCAGTATAGGTATAATAATTATTTGAAGATTCTTCTATCATCTTTATCATATTGTATGTTCTGTAGATTTGTTGTATCAGTGCTCAAAGTACTCATGGAAAACATTCTTTTGCAATCTAGAACCTTCTAGAAACTTAGCTTGCACACAAACCATTTAGTTTTAGAACAAACTTAGTGTTGGCAAGTTAGAAATTTGAAATAAGGGACCCTCCGCATTTACTATTTACGACCGATGAAGTAACGAGCGGTATTTGAAAAGTTCTAAGGAAAGACAGATCTTGAGATATGAAACATCACAACTCCCTGAAAGAAAATTTTATTTACTTCGAGAGCCATTTTTTATGTAATTCCGTTTTCAATTCTTCGGTAACCAAAAAGAGTAAGAATTGAAATATGATTCCTATTGGTAATCCAAAACCTATATTTGAAGAACACAAAAAAGTCACAAAGAATGATGAAAAAATTCAACTTTGTCTGGTTCGAAGTTCAACTTTCCAAATTGTAAAGTGTTATACGATATTTTTTGTTCAGAATTATTCTCCTTTATTCAGAAGTTCTACTCATTGGTAGGAAATCCAACTATAATGTTGAAAACACATCTTCATTGATGAAAATTTATCTTTCATGGTCAGAAATTATTCTTCCCAAATCAAGAGTCTCTCTTCTCATTTTTTGTTCAGAACTCGGTAGGGTGAGCATTCGTTCGATCATCGATACTCCAAAGCTTTTTTCCCCTTCGCGTGACTATCTCCAGCCTGCAGATTATATGGCAGGTTTTGTCAGATACAAGACATACCTATTGCACACAGAATAGTAACGAATTTATTTATTTGTAGCTTACGGGAATTAATAATTTCTGTCAAATATGATCAATTATTGATAAGGGCGGATTAAATAGAGGCTTCTTGAAGAGTACTTCCATATTTCTCAATAGAAATGAATATTTTTGGATAAAAATCATTAAGTATTGATAAGATTCAACAAGTTTGAGGTGATTAATGTTACATTTAGATTTTCTCAACTTAAACTAATATTTTCAATGGAAATCATCAAGTGTTGATGCGGAAAAACTTTTCTAAGGTATCTTGGGTTATGTTTTGGTTTTCCTAACAGAAGAACGTGTTCATGGAAAAGAATAATCAGGTTTTAATGATTATTATTCGCTCTGATGTATTTAAGGTCATGTTCTGATTTTTACTAGGAAAATGGATCCGTTCCTGGATAAAGGTTAGCTCCTTCGAGGTATATTCCAGGTTGAGTTGGGGTTTTTTTTCTACATAAATGAATATTTTTGAATAAAAAACATAAAATGTAGATAACATTCCACAAGTCTGAGGTAATTAATGTTACATTAAGATTTCCTTATCCTTCGGAATATCCATACTTATAAGGAGAATGCAAACATAATCTAAGAGACTGCTATCTGTTCTGTTTTCATCAATACTAGATTTTTTAATTTAGAAATATCAGTGTCCGTTTTAAACCCAAAAAAAACCTCAAGTACCCTTTGACTTTATTTATGTTGAAAAAAAACCTGAATATGACCCTAAATACCTTGAAGAAGTTCGCCTCCATATAACTTGATTTTCATTCTGAAATAATAATTCCCGTAGAGAAACCTCGAACAGCACCTCAAATACCTCGAGGGAGATAATACTGATCAGAACTTGAGGATTTGTGTTCGAAATCATTTATCACAGTTCAGAAAATACAAGCATGACCTAGAATACCTCAAACTAGTCCCCTCTCATCAACACTTGATGATTCGTACTTGGAAATATCCATCTCCATAGTTAAAACCAGAACATAACCTTAAATAAGTCAGAAAGAAAAGTTCTCATCAATACCTGATTATTCTTATTCAAAAACACGCTCTTCTATTAAGAAAACCAAAAAATAATCCAGGATACATTGGAAAAGTTTTCCCTAATCAATACTATATGATTTTCGTTGAAACTATTATTTTCTGCTGAGGAAATCCAAATGTAACATAAATCACCTCAAAAATGTTGAATCTTATCGATACTTGATTATTTTTTATCCAAAAATATTCATTTATGAATCCCCAACATGACCTGAAATACCTCAAAGAGCCTGCCTTCATCATTACTCGAGGATTTCCATGATGAAATATTGATTCCTATTTAGAAACGCCAAACAGAACCTCAAACATCTTAATGAAGATGATCCTCGTCAGTACTTAAGGATTTGTGTTAAAAAATACCCATCAGCTGCGTAGCTGCGTTGGTGTCATGCATGTCGCATTTTGGGCGTGTCGCATTTTGGGCGTGTCGCATTCTTCATGTGTCGCATTTTCGTGACGTGACGTTCCCGTTTTTCGCAATTAATTCGCCTCGCTCACAGTATATGTATACCCTCCCACAAGAAGCAAAGCTTCAAAAAGCTTTGAAGTATCGATGCTCGAACGAATGCTAACCCTACCCAGAACTCATTTGGTAGAAGAGTCAACTTTCTTGTTCATTAAACGATCCAAGAAACGATCTTTTTATCGGAAGTCATCTTTTTAGTCACAAATTCAACCGTTTCTTCTACGTACATCTTTTTGGATAATGAGTTCGTTCTTCTGAACTTAAAATTCATCTTCTGGTAGAAAAATCATTTTTTTGGATTCGAAAAGAAAGGTCATATGATTTAAAGTTTCTTCCTTTTAATTGAAAAGTACTCTTTACTCTTTCAGTAAAATGCATCCTTTATGATGAAAAGACATTCTTTAGTTCAAAATTGAATTCCTGTTTTAAAAAAAGTCTAATAATATATTTATGGTTCGGACTTATCTATTTTGGTCCAAAATTCTACGATTTACTTGAAAATTCAATTATTCTGTGGGCAGTTTGACAATTCTGTAGGGAGGTCATCTTTGCTGCTCGGAAATTCAGCTTTTTTTCTTCCAAGATTCGTCTGTTTCGATAGGAATTCCGTCTTCTTGGACTAGAATTTAGACTTCTGGTAGAAAAGTCATTTTTCTCGTTGGAAATTTATTTTCTAAGTTCAAACTTAACTCTTCTCAATCAAATGAAATTAATTCTTTATGGTTGAAGGTTGATAATTCCAGAATGAAAAATCTGCAAGAGATTGATTTTGACAAGACAGTCATCTTTTATGGGTGAAAATTCATTCTTCGTGATTAAAAGTGATTTCTTTTCAATCAAACTGTCCATTATCATATTGTCGGTCTAGATTCGATCAAGTGTGCTTTTTCCAGATCAACAAATGCAGATAGCACTTTTTGGTTTACTTTCAAGCTTTTTACTGTTATCTGTCTCAAGCATAATGTCTGATCCGCAAATGATCTCCCTGGCTTGAATGCACATTGATTTTTCCAGATCATTTCTTTCGTTATTCCCACGAATTTATAATAAGCATTTGGTATATGTCTCCCTACATTTAATGGAAGGTTAATCGTTTTCTAATTATCACAGTGACCATGATCACCATTTCTCTTGTAGATTGGAACAATGTCGCCTTTCTCCAATCATTCGAAACTTTGTTGTTCACAGCACACATTCATGAAATCACACAGACACCCATAGAAATATCCAGTTCTTCTCTTGAACATATCAGAGACAATACTATCTTCACCAGAAGTCTTATTATCCTTTAGTTTTTCAGTTAAGGAAATAATATCGTCAATACCGATTCACATCAAACTGTTTTGTAAGGAATGTCTCTCCCCATCATTCTCATTTTCTCCTAAATTGACCCATATTTCATTCTTTTTTGAATTCATATAACAGAACAGATTTTGACATGATTGTAATCATTTTAGATTGAAAAACAACCGAGTGAAATGTTTTGATATGTTACGTTCATTTGTTGGGTTACGAGAGGCATTTTAAAAGTCGTTAATGAAGACTGATCTCATGAAGTAAATTATAATTCATCACACCTGCCTGGAAGAAAAAGTCATTCACGCGGATGGAGCAATTGCATGTTCAATCAACTCCTCCTTTTTATGAATAATTTATGTTAAAAATTCGTTGATATTTATGAAATTTACCATTTAAATGCAAGATGAATACGTTATTCCATAATGAATCCTCTTTTGCAGGAGTATCCTTTCAAGTTTGATACGATTATTACGGACAATTTCGGTATGTAAATTTCGTTCTGCAAGCACCTCTGCCAACAGAAATAGAAAGCTTTAACAATTCTGTTGACTGGAAATTTAATAGGCAATGTGCAGATGTATACATCTGCCCATTTATGTAAAGCTGGGAAATCCTGCATATTCATGTGGACAGTCATTTATGCAGACTAACGTCAGAGATCACGAATTGGGATTGGAATGGAATTCTTGTCAGTTACATAATCCGAATAATTCCAGAGAGAATTTGATGAATGCGATATTCCATTGAGAGTAGATAATGAGCATTATATGTCACTGATCATGGACAGCGCACAGTGGTTCAAAATCCCGAATCTTCGGTCAAGACCTCGAAAATCGGCAGTTTCTGATCGAGATGAAATTCACTGTACGTGTATAAGGTGCATTTCTGTCGAGAAATCTGAAAGGGCAGATTTTCATATT
Organism: Neuroterus valhalla; assembly: GCA_011762715.2. Lineage (NCBI taxonomy): Eukaryota > Metazoa > Arthropoda > Insecta > Hymenoptera > Cynipidae > Neuroterus > Neuroterus valhalla. The sequence continues at coordinate 13,347 of WSXT02174592.1, read as the reverse complement.
TATTAGTTTCGACAAGGAATACGCTCAAAGTCGAACGTTCCGCTGAACACTTGTTACGCAGCTGAGAAGCCTGGCGCGTTCGAGTGAAATGTAGGTCTCGAAAAAAGGCAGTTGAAAGTTGACGAGTATTTCCTGACCTCATGGATTTTGATCTTTAGGATATGTACAATATTTCTGTACTATTTTGAAGTGAAAATAATAATGCACGCGTCTCAAAGAGGTGTCGGGATGCTCACGCTCCTTTTTATATTTCAGGTAGAAAAAATTCTGGAATTCAATAAGATATTAGTTATCCAGGCCGCATCAGGCCGCTTCGATTCTTTCTGTTTTGCACACGGGAAGGTGTCCCGAATAAAGTGGCGTTAAAATTTTTTGCCCTAGCTTGCCCGTTTTCTCATGGAAACGATTCCTTTGAGGCGCGCGGTGCACCGTTTCACGTGCCTGGCGCGGCGCATAGCGAGAGGCTCATAGCATGATCGATACTTCAACTATCTTCAAATATATAGAGACAAAGAAATTATTATGAAATTATTAATCTACTTGTACTTTCAATGAAAATTAATATTATGAGTGTAATGAACTTCTTTCAAAATAGAGAATTGGAGGCGCAATTATTTTATAAGAATTTATCAAATTACAGTGAATCATCGAAACTTTACGGAAATCTATGGAAATTTTTGAATTGGATTTTAGTTTATTTACCTTGAGTTACCACAAATTACTTGTAAAATTAAGTGAAGATTACCGAAACTTTTTATAAATTTCCGGAAATTCATGAAAATCTTCCAATTTAATTATAGGTTATTTATCATAAGTTACTAGAAATCACCTGTAAAATTAGTGTAAATTACCCAAAATTTTCATATATTTCTGGAAATTCATGAAAATTTTTTGAATATAATTTGACGTAATTTATAGATTACCTGTAGAAAAAGTATATATTACCCAAAATTTTTATAAATTTCCGGACATTTTTAGATACAATTTAAGGTGATTTATGGTGAGTTACCATATTTTCTTGTGAAATTACCATAAATTACACCGAAAACGTAAATAAATGTTATTACATGTTTAGGGGGTTTGACAGGAAATTTGGGATTTTAAACCACTGTGCAGCGGTTGTTGACCCAAGGTAACGGAAAGAAACTACCAGGCCATACATGCGACAATTATTACGATTCGTCTGCTAGGAGAGTGTTGTCTTCCTCATATCTATGTATTACCCATTGAGACAGGGGAAGTGAGAAAAGAGATCAGCGACGAGAACATTGTAGTAGCTTCCCGAATTTTAGTAGATGGGAGGGCAGTGCGACAACACTCTACTTCGATCGTGAGTCGCACCAACTTCGATCGGTATCTCGCGAAGCACTCGCCCTTTGCGGTTCTCATTAAAAACAGCATATATTTTATCATTGTGCAATGAATTCTTCTATTCGAATGAAAAGTGAGATGCTTAAGGAGAGGAAAACCGCAGCAAACGTTCAGAAGACCATTCAAACAGGTGAAAGGAAACAAACTTGGACACATTCTACGAATAGAAGAACAATTTCGATTTTCGATGCAACCCCGACAATGAGTCAATGAATGGTTTCATGGGGATTATCAGCGATACGTCACTTGATTCGCACTTAATTTGAAAAAGGTGTAAACAATAAGAGTTTTTTAGTTGGAATAATGGAAGTAATAAATAGGGCCAAAAACGAACGTTTCAACAATGATCACCCTTGACTTGGCCATTCTGAGTCACTCACCTTCCGTTGTTCATCTTGAAGAGCTGGAGGGTGAGTAACTCGAAATGGATAAGTACAAAGTGCCATTCCCAAATTTTTTCTGCCTTTTTTTTTCTTCTGAAACACCTAGCAAGAATCATTTTCATGAAAAGTTAACGTTTTTCAAGTGCAAGTGGGAGATTTGGTTCTTTTCTGTTAATTTTTCAACGTAGGGTAAACGCTTTTTTCTCACCTACCTAAATTTACATTTGAAATGTTTTTTTTTTCGGGTAGGAGGGGGGAGTTAAAATGATTCAAATGAACATATATTTATGAAATGGATTGCATCTTAAAATAACAAACATTAAAAATGCTTGACTTAAATACAAAACAATGGAACTGTCAGCAGAACTTGTTTTCGAATTTTTATACTTATCTTCAAACTTGGATCCAATCTTAATTATATGATTCCTATATATTTTCTCTTCGCCAGAAAATTTCGCTTGACGTTTGAATTTTGGGTAGAATTCAAGATTTACGAGATAACACATTTTATTTGAAGCTATGGAAATATAGAGGTCAATGACACAATTGGCTATTTTGAAAAAAGAATGAGTATTTTAAGACATGTTCTAGTTATGGTGATTTGATTTTCTAGTGTCATTCTAATCAAATTTTGAATTTTTCCCGTGCAGGTCATACCAGCATAATTTTTTTTGGCCAAGTTCAAGCACTGACTTTGATCATCAAAAAAAATTGTAATTGATCCTGCTCATAAATTTGTGGAAAAACTAATCATTCTGAAATGTTCAAAACAGATTTTACTAAGGATTCATTGACTCAAACTACTTCCAACGACTTCCGAGCACCCTTACGCAAAATATCAAGCTCAATTTGTCTTGATAAGTTATACAAAGTTGGTTGGTGGCGGTAGTAGGGTGTGTTGGCTGACAGGTGGTGGAAAAGTTTTACGGAGTTGGTTTAAACGTGTGAGTGGAGTATGAGGGTGGAAGTTCAGGAGGTGTCTAACGGTGAGGGGGCGAGGGGGTGCGGGGGGTGAGTGGAGAAAATAAAAAGTAGTCAATTGGGAAGAGGAGATGGGGTTACGGTCAAATCGAAAGTAAGACGAGGTTGTCAAAAAGGCAGGCGGATTAGTATTTGAGCGATTGAGAGGGTAAGGGGAGCGAGCGGATTTGAGGAAAAGGATTTGAGTTAAGTATACGGAGAAGGCACAAAGGCGTGAAATAAATAGAAAAATCTGTTGGTTGCAGTATGACAGAGGAATTTCATTTATCGAAGGATGGGCAGATATTTTTTTAGGGGGAAATGATAACAAGAGATTCGAGAGCAAGTTAGAGAAGGCAAGTGATACAATGTCTAGCGCAATTTAAAGTGACTACTTCTTGCTTCAAAAGAGAAAAAGAGACAATCGAGCATGTCTGGGGGAAAGCGTGGTAGAAATTCCATCCAGTTGAATAGTGATGCCCTGGGGATTTCGTTATGGGCTATCAGGGGGCTAAAGGAGAAAACAAGGTCTATAAGGGGGGATGAAGGGATTAGAGTCCCTAATCTTTGTTTCAACCAAATTCCTGAAAATACGAAATTCTCTCAATCCTATCTTACCGCAGCAACAGGATCGAATGCTGGAATCAATATATTATGAAGTTTTTTCACCCTTGAGTTTGAATTTGATTCCGGAAAAACGCTTCTCCAATCAGTTCCAGACAGCACGGTGAACAATCTATCCTCATCGACTTTACTGAGGTTCCTCAATTTATTGAAACTCTGAGCTGGAATCATACTAGATCTCAAATTGTATTGCATTCGAATAAGATCATAGTTCGACAGAAAGGGAAAAGGGTGTTGAGAATAACTCTGTACTCTAGATAAATCTTCCACAGCCATAAGATTAATCCATGTGCTTTACGAGCCAGAGTGTGCGTAGACCAATGCTGTACTATACTCAGGCCTACCGAGTTAATTATAGAAAAAAAAGTATGAAGACTCGTTAGCGCAAGTATTCAGGTTGGTGTTGAAATCCCCCGAAATTAGATGGCTTCCATCCACTAGCTTCCGTCATAGGAAGAAATCTCCTTATTTGACAAATCATCTCTCTGTTGGTTTTGCCAACTATTTTTTTAATGAAATTCAATATTGTAATTTCCTTAGCGAATTCAAAGATTTTTTTAATTCGTAAAATGCTTTCCGTACTGATTTTGCTTCACACAGGAAGTCAGTATATCTGTTTCTGAATTTCAAGTAGATTTATCAAGAATTCGGTAGATGTTCTAATCCTGCGCCTTCTTCCTTGATGCATCCTTTGCATTTCGAAGTTCGCAATATATATGCTCCTCCATAGATAAAAGCAAAAATGTGTAAAGGTTTACATAAAGGATGATGCGATAAGGATTTCATTGTAAAGTTCTTTTGAAAGAGAAGAAAAATAGTCTCTAATGTTATACGATCTCATGAATCACCACCAAGAAAATATCTTCCATGGATCAATAATTCTTGAGAATATTTCATACAGTTTCCTTCCAAGCTTGGAGGAGAGCTTTTTATGCACTAAATTCTTTATGTGTAAGTTCTACAGGTGTGTTGTGAACAAGCAAAATGATGACACTGAGCAGTGAAACGGTAGCGCTTGAGCCAGTGACAATTGCTCTACTCCTATTATTCAGACGTACTACACAGTAGACGAGCGTGCGTAATGCGTAGCAGCATGTTTAGCCGGCACTGAAGCTTGGAAATCCTTGACACAGTGTCCTTTATATAGTTAACCTCTAAACAGAATAAGTACATTCTTAAGGAAAAAGTTGAAGTTGGACGGTATAATAGGCGAGTTTGCAAACCCAAGAAAATACATTTCCGGACTCAAGGATCTATTTTCACACAAAAAAGATTTTAATTCAATAAAAAAGAGTACACGTCCAACCAAATAGTTGAACTTTGGAACAAATAAGACGCACTTTCTACGGAACAGTCGATTTTGATCAGAAAAATTACGTCACTTATATAATTAAATTTACAACAAAATGAATGAACTTACAATATAAAGGGCTGAATTTTTACCTATCATAAATAAAGCATAAACAGAGATAATCCAGTACATGAATTTTTGAACAGATAGTTGAATTTTCAACGAAGAAAACATAAGTTCCAAACAAAAATGAAACATTTGAATCTTCAGTTCCAAACATTCTTTTTCGTATGCAACAGAAACGGATTGAGGAGAAAAATACTAGTGTTTTGAGAGATATAATTGAATCCTTGACTTAATAGACGAGTTTCCGACGGATTTCGAACACATTTCATACCAAGAAGAATAATGTTCTACCAAGGGAGGCAAGTTTTTTGAGAAAGACATTATTTAAAATGTATGTCAAATTTTGCAACTAAAAAAATGAAGAATCCACCAGTTTTTTATCAAATTATTTAATTTCGAAGACGAAAAGACATATTATCTACAGGAAAATGGTGTATAATTGTTGTTAAATTCTAAAGTTGAAACGTATATTATTCATCAAAAAATCAAATTTTCGACAAACCTACAAAAAATTTAAATGTGTTGCTTGATTTCCATCCAAATATCGGAACTTTTTATCAAAATAGTTGAGGTGAACAGGGTAACTCTTTACCAGAGTATGCAGTTCAATTCCTTAGGAACTATTAAATTTTCAAACTCACACAAATTACGTGAAAAAAATTTTGATCGCCTATCGAAAATCGGCATTTTCGATGGAAAATATGAATTTTTATTGAAAAAAAAACTTTTTCAACCAAAGCACCTTAATTTGTTTCAAACGTTCGAATTCCCAAGCTCTTACAAATTTTATGCAAAAGACTTAAATTCTCTCGTCAATAATCTCACCTTTAAAAATAGCATTCTTTCTCACATGATTCAATACCTATACAAATAACTGAATTTTCCACTGAAATAGTTGTTTTCTAGAACAATGCAGATACATTTCTTATAAAAAAAGATCGAGTCTTAATTTTTAAGTTAATTTGCAACACAGTTAAATTTGTTATCCATAAAAAGGTGACTCTTTTTACGAAATATTTGACTTTTACAAAAATGACATTCTCAAACAAACATTTTCAATTTGAGTGAGAGACTGAAAAAGAAGATTAGAGATAAGTTTCTTCCAAACAAGAAAAAAAATGCCCATGGAGTTTCACATACAACATGCATGCTTCTACAAGGACATGCTTTATGTTCGCAGAACATGCCAGTTAGAGGCGCGTGTCTTTCCCACGCACATTTTTTCCTACCTTAATTGACACAAACTTTGAAGAACGAGTATCAAAGCATTTCCGTGCCGCCTACGCTGGCTAAACGCGCTTCTACTAACAATAATTCGTTTGCGTACTGTTCATTTAAAACTGAGCTTTACGTTAAAGTCCTAACAGGAAAGCATAAATTTTCTACCGAAAGATACATTGAAAAAAACACATCAATTTCGAACCAAATAATTCCATTTTTAACTATAATTTAAACTTGCCAAGAAAGGAGAACTTTTATGCCGAAACGTAAAATGCAATCCGAAAAGTTCAATTCCTGACATGTTCACTCCACCGATATTCACATCTCGCATAATTTTTAAGATGAACTATTTTTATTTTTGTAAGTGCCTTATCGCGATGAAAACGAAAACTGTACGTCTTATCGAAAAATAGTTAACGGTTCTTGAATAACGGTTTTTCCAATTCCCAACTTTAAGTGTGCCCTGGTGCCTTGTTTTTGAATATAAAGGCTTCATCTCGAGCTTGAAATGCCAGGAAATGAGGCAAGGTTTAATAAATTTGCTTTATGAATATTGATAAACAAAGAGAAAACTATAGGTGAACTCTGGATTCATCCAAGCGAGCGCAGCCTTCATGCATGAGAGAGCAGAGCTGGGCTTGTCAGCTAACTTCGCAGTTGTGCTAGTCCGTTCTCTGTTTATGAATATTATACTTCATGAACAATTTTTCTGATACAGTTTTTCTTGATTGATCATTTGTAAACCTTAAAGAAATTTTCCTCGTTCGATATCGATTAAATCATACCCAAAGGCTGCGTCTCGTCATCGCGAATTTCGGTACGACTAAATGTCATTTATTATTCGCATTGCTGTAAATATATAACTTCTTTGATCCCTTAAACGGACCTGCCTATTTCTAAGGAGAATAAGGATTGATGTAATATACACTTTAAAAACTTTTCGAAATGAATGATTTTGCCCCTTAAAGTTATTTGCACGTTGCATAGTTTGATCGGAAATGTGCATTTCTGGTTTTCTAAGAAGCTATTTTGATTTATAAAACCAGAACCATTGGTCGCTAGCGTTTTGGCATCAGTAGGCTTGGTATATATGTTGGTCACGGACGATACTATAGCTTGAGCATCCATGTAGTTATGTGGTCTAATAAGATTTCTCATATTGACACTCACCCATTGTTTTTGCAGAAATGGCAATGATTCCGCGATCGAAACCACGTTGAGAACCTTTCTGAATGACATAACGAATCATTGTACGTAAGTTGTAAGTCACTACGTGTAGTTCTTTGGTACTTATGGAGGTTTGTACAGAAATGATTTTTTCAATTTTATATCTATAGCAGGTATAGATAAGGACCCTGAGCTTGTGGACGGAAGTGCTATCAGACTCTTTAGCACTGAAGAGACCTAGATATACCTGGGCGTGCCTAAGAGCTGCATTCAAAACACATCAGTAGAGGAGGTTCTTTGGAGCAAATACAATCACCTTCTTCGACGGGTTCTGTTTTCCAGTTCGGTTGTTCTGTCGTCGTTGAATAAGATATCTGCGACTAACATTCTCGCCATCCCAGTTCTGCTCTATTCGTTTGAGGTGGTTCTATGGACGAAGAACAAGATGAAGGCCCTCCATATCACTAGAAGCAAGATGATGTATATTATGGAGAAAAGCTTGCATATCAACTTGTACGTTCCCCGTTCACACATCGCACGCCGTAAAGGCGGACACGGACTTCTCAATCTTTAATGCCTATACAACCACAAAGCCTCGGAGCAGGCATCTGAAATTCTCCGACTGGACTTCAACATCAGGAGTGGGGACAGTACCTAACTTCATCAAAGTGCCTTACCTCATAAAGCGAAAGTGAAGAAAGCGGAGGCTCAAAACTTTCTGAAACAACGGTGGGATGTCCACCTTAGCATACCATAGATGCATATAACGTGGAGAGGTTTCCGGCGATAAGTGCAGGATGTATCTTGAAGTCCCTGAGCACCTGTGTCATATACTATCGAATTGTCCTATTTACGCAGGAACGACGTATCTGTTCAGATACAATGCTGCCTTAAGAGTGCTTTACCACCATCCTTGTCGCTCTTATGGCGACGGCCTCAATCCTGCCCTGCCGAACGCTCCAAGGGAGATCTAGTCTATTGTTGAGAACGAGGAGTGCCGAATCTACTGGAACCATAATTTCTTGACAATAGTCCCTATTCAACACACAATACCCGACATCGTGCTCCTTGGCAAGCATGATCGAACTATGTTCGTGATCGGATTCTTGGCCCTGGCCAACTACAACATCAAAGGCAAGGAAATCGAGAAAGATGAGAGGTACAAAGATCTCAGAGAACACCTGCAGCGGCATCATCAAGAATATTTGGTTAAATTAATTGTTCTCATAATCGCTGCTCTTAGAAATGCGACGCCTCCACTCGTTAGTCACCTTCGGAGCATATCCGTATGCCAAAAATATGCTGTGGTCTTTGCCGGATGGATGCAAAGACCAGTCAGACTTGAGTCGCTCCGTGTCCTTCAGAGATACGAGGGCTTATACGGCCCTTCATTGTGATTTCGTCATGCATGTCGTACCTCATCTTATGGTCGTAAAACGTTGACACATGTGTATTTATTGCGGTTCTATCAGGTAATAATGGTATTGAAAAGAAGCAAAATTATTCTCCCTTTCAAATTAACTTCATGTTCGCTTTACTATAACAAAATTATTCGATTTATACTTTCAACAGTAGCGAGTATCAATGCTCACGTTTGCTTTGAAGAAAAGAATGATGCTTGTGAAGAAGACCCTTTAAATTAACAGAAACGCGGCAACTCTCGGAGGTGTATTTCAGCGACGAACATTTATTTCGACTTTTCGCTCCACCAAGTCGTTTATCGTCGACGCCACATTAATTCATCCCCTTCAAGGGGAGATACAGTTTGACGTTCTTTAACTTATTCCCTTCTTTCAGACTAATAAACTCCTTTCCAACCCTGAGAAGGGTTCTAGCAGTAGAAACAAAGAGGGGAGAAAAAAGGTGTACCTTTTTTTTTTGACTATCATGTTATCTTAATGATCGATCGGTAAAAAATACTTCAAAAACGTTATCTTGGAAGCCGCTCAAAAACAACGTCACACTGTAAGGGGATGCCCTCAATGATAGATAAATGATAGAAGATAAACAGAAAGAAAACCCGAAAATCGACGAAGAACGTTCGAAAGATACTAACGAAGTTTTTTGGAATTTGTTCACCCTTACACTTCTTCTTTACAGGTTGAAAACCGCTCAAAAACTACATATACAATTTTTTCTAATTTTCCCACTCCTTCCTTTATTCTCTACATATTATTACACAAGTTTTGAAGCCTTGACTGTGGCATCACATACGAAAACGCGTAACCTCTTCTTAGGTGAAAATGTGTTGTTTGATTACTTTAAGAAGATGCCTCAAGTAAATACATCAAAAGCTCTTACATTGGAGTAAGAGCTCCAATTTTCAGCACGCGAACCCAATGGTAAGCGTACCTCAATCCAAGTCAATTTATTCATTCCACACTTAATCAAAATGGCCAACTTCCGCCCCGGAAAATAGGGACGAAAGGAGCATATATTTCCCATAAGTAGCATTTGAGGAGAAAAATAAGAATTAAGGGGGCCAAAGTGAAAATAGTAGAGTGAAAGTACAATTAGTGGGACAAATGTAAATTTTTCGAGCCGAAAGTAAAATGAGTTGAATATCTCACGACACAAAACTGATTTGCAAAAAAATACATGAGTTCACAACAAAAAAGTTGAATTTTCATCTAGAAATAATAAATTTCTTGTTGAATACAGAAAAGATCCATTCTCATTCAAGAAGATAAATCTTGGAATGAAGAATTTATGAAGTTTTGACAACAATGGTAAATCTCTAGTCAAATCATGGCCAGTGATAGTTGACTGAAGGTAAGGGAAGGAGACTATCACACCGTAGAAGAGATGGGGAAGTTGAGGTTATGTAGCGTTGACATAAAACAAAAAAAACTTTTGGTGACGTGAGTTCGACATTCTTCAGTTTCAAATTTTTCAGTTTCCTTTTGTGATATCGCACTCAAATTGGAGAACGTAAGTAATATTCTTTGAATGGATGATATTGAACGTCAGTCGGTAACTCACCTCTCTTCGTTTTCAATTAAGACTTCATTTCCGCACTCTAATATTTAAAGCTAATTACAAGAGAAAGAAAGAGAAAATAGTTTGAATGAGAAGAGTGATCAGCATCAGGAGAATTGTCGTAGCTCGTGAGACTTTGGTAGAGTGGGAGAATAGCGTGACACTGCGATATCGCGACCACGAGTCACACCATCCCGAGCGGTATCTCGCGAACCGCTAGCTCCTCGCTGTTCTGATTGAAAAACAGCATACTTTCCATCATTATGATAAGAATAACCAGTCTATGAATAATGAGTATGATGTTTAGGAACAAGGAATCTGCGGCAAATGCTAGAAAGACAACCCGGAAAGGTACGGGGCAAACAGACATGAACACAGCCTACAAATAGAAGAATAATTTCAATTTCCTACATAACTCTAACATAACCTCTACATAACACTAAATTTGGAGAAAACATCAACAGTGAGAGTTCTTTAGTTGGACTAATGGGAGTTAACTATTTTTTGTTGAAATTATTTTTTTGGAGATTGATCTATATTGTTGAGAATTCGTAATTTTTTAAAAATATATCTTTTCAAGTAAGGATTTAAAAACTTATATCTGACCGTTTTCTGTTAGATGGAATATTTTTATTAAAATCGTGGAGAATGCTTGCGACAATGGAAAATTCTATTTTCCAGCAAAAAAAAAGCAAAATACAAGAAAAAGTGAACATGACTAATTTCTTGTCTTCAGAAGATCAACAAATATAGCCTTGACATTTTTTCGATATTAAACAAAATTTTTCTACTAAAATAGGTTCGCACAGTTTTGTTGGATTCATTCTTTGATGAAACGTAGGGTTTTCGTTTCATTCCTTGGAACGATTTTCAAAAAATATCAAATTCCATTCGCTGGCCAAACTATGCGACGCATGAAAAACAATGGAACGTAAAATAGGGTAAAGGGAAAAAATTGAAACTATTAAAAAGACCTGCAAAATCGCCCTTTCTTGAAAGGAAATTTTTTACAATTATCCTTGCGTGTAGCGCGAATTTGTTTTTGTTAGAAATCTATTCTGTGGACTGCAATTTTAACTTCTACGTTTTTGGTTGATTGGTTGGAAATTGAGTATTTTTTGTTGGAAATTAACTTCTCGGCTTGGAATTGAGAGTTTTTTTATTTAAATTATAACTATTTTGCAAAAAACTCATCTCTTTGAAATAAAAAGGCAATAGTATGATTCAAAATGATTCAGTTTTTGTTGAGGATTCAACTATATGTTTGGGAATTCAAGAAGAAGGTTGAAAGTTGACTAATCAAGATAAAAATTATTACTCTTACCTCAAATAGATCCAAAATTTTAGTTGAAAATCTATCGTTTTGGTCAATAATCAACTATAGTTGATTCAAAATCCATCGCCACTATTCAAAACCTCGACAATTTGGATAGAAAATAATTATATTCAATTTGAAATTAAACGGATCTGGGGAAATTTTTTCCCGTTTCGGATTGGAAATTAAAGTATTGCAATGGAATTCTGGATATTTTTTCTGGAAATTAGTTTATGGGTTGAAAATTCATACTTTTCAGCAAAAAATTCTACAGTTTTCTGTGCTTGAAATGTATCTCGTTTGGTTCTGAATTCAACTATACAGTTGAAAATTCACATTTTTTGGTTGAATTCAACTGTTTTCAAATATCTTATCGAAACATTTCTTCGTTGAAATATTCACGACTTCATTTTTCCTTGAGAATCAATACGTTTGGGGTAATTTCAACGGTTTTTGATTCCAAATAAGAATTGTTTCTGTTTCTGCCTTGATTATTGATCTTTTCCGGCTAAAAATTCAACCTTTCCGTTGGATTTTTCATTATTCTGACAAAAATTCAACTGTTTTGTTTTAAAGTCATATTACGCGGCAAAAGAGTTCATGGTTAAAAATCATCTTTGTTGATTCAAGATTCAACTGTATTCTCAAAAGTAAGTCTGTTCGTCTTGGACATTAAAATTTTTTTTTAATGCATCTGTTTGTTGCAGACTTTTGATCCCTTCAATTTGAAAATCAAACAATGTGGTTGGAAGTTAGTTCCTGAAAATTGTAAATTCAACTAATTGGGCGATAAATGATTTTCACGGTAGAAAATTCTGTTATTTTTTCGATTTCCGTAGAATATTATCAGTTTCTCCTTTTTTAAGAGCATTTTGACCCTTTACGTTTGTGAGAATATACATGTTCTCTCATGGTGTCTCCACCAGTTCTTGGCACCCACCCCATAATTTTTGGCATCTTCATTTAATTTATTAGATAATACGAATGGTGAGCCTTTTTTTGTCTCATTTATATGATTCTGCTATTATTTTTACATATCATGTGGAGAACAAAATTCATCGAAAATTTAATAAATCGACTCCAGCCTCAAGCTTACAAAAAAAGAAGCCACAAAGAAAAGTTTTCTAACCTAGAGGTAAGACCATGTTCATTATATGCCTTTTAGGTTGCTGTAGTCGAATCCAATGTTCATTTTACCCTATCAAATCAGGTTTTCGACATAACCTCAGAAAGTCTCCAAAGATGCTCTGAAATGAAAAGTAATGTTGGCCTAAGTGGTGAATCATGTATACTCTAGGTTTTTTGGGTCACTAAAATCGAATCCGATGTTCATTTTACCCCATCGCGTCAGGTTTCCGACAGAACCTCGAAATCATAAATATAAAAAAACACAAAACCTGAAATATTTAAAGGTGTCTGTTGAAATTTTTGGAGGTTACGTGGAAACCTGATGTGATGAAGTGAAATGAACTTTGGATTCGGTTTGGGCGACCCAATGAACATATGTGACGCGCTTTGAGAAAAGGGTCCTTAGCAGGCTTCCGTAGATTTCACATGAGAAGGAAAATAAGAAAGGACGCGCTGGACCGAGCCGTTCCGAACGCCCAATTCATAAGTCTTTTTGAGTATGAATCCATGCGCGGACAATTTTTCTGATTTTACCAATCGAAAGAGCGAGTTTCAAACAATAATATGTGTTCATAATCAGAAAATCGATTTTTTGCTGCTAAAGGCCCTTTTCTCGGAGCGCGTCACCAGTGTTTGACAGTAACGCGTTACTTTTAATGCGTTACCAGAAAAGTTACTTTTATTTAGTAACGGTAACGCGTTATCTTTTCAAAAAAATAACGGTAACGGTAACGCGTTAGAAATTTTTGGTAACGCTAATGCAAAGTAACGCACGTTACCGA
>WSXT02174581.1:0-17646 GCA_011762715.2 Neuroterus valhalla | reverse complement strand
CCAGTCAGAGGGTTGCCTTCCCACCTCCAATGGGACCTGGGCGAGGGGTAGGGGTTTGACCAACATTATTTCTTAAGCCAGTCATAGGGGTGTTTCCCCTCCACGGGACGTGGGAAAGGGGTAGGGGTTTGACCAACATTATTCCTGTAACAAATCACAGGGGTGCCTTCCCGCCAATACGGGACCTGCGAAAGGGGTAGGGGTTTGACTAATATTATTTCTGTAGCCAGTCACAGGGGTGCTTCCCCACCCCCCACGGGACCTGGGAAAGGGTTAGGGATTTGAACAACATTATTTCTGTAGTAATGTGCCTTCCTAATTCTAGATTATTAATAATTTTCTCGGGAACTATCACCCAAAGAAGAAAAATGTACTGAACAAAAAAAATGTATTCCCATGAGATCTTCAACTTATATTTAAAACATTTTCTTTTATTTTGCATATTAGCTGAGACAAACTCAAAAACCCATAATTGTAATGGTTCCTTCATGATTGCACCATTAAAATCAAACATGTGCCAATCAGCATTATCAGATTCGTAATCAGCGTTACTATTTATAATTCCTAATAATTTATTGTATTATTTTCTGATTCATCTTTATCTGAACTGAAGGTTGTCATTGTTCTGTGCTATACGTTGTTATTGAATAGTACCGCAGATCGTCGTTGACCCTTACTATGAAAAGCTATTATTCCTCATTGTTGTTACCTTCTTGTTTTTAACCGATTCTGGGAATTTGCTTTTAATCGTTTTTGGAAATGCTTATTGACAATGAATGGAAATCGTTCTTGATCAATGTAATCATGCAATGAATATATTCATGTATGCATATCAGTATTCTAAACTTCTTCCCAAGCGGATGATAGATCATCTAAAGAGAATAAATCTTCGCCTTGAAACAAGTAGAACGTTTCTCACAATTCCACAATCCACCATGAAGAATGGAGAATTACGATCTCTTGATTTCTATCGATAATTACGAAGAGACTACTTTCAATCTTGCAATACGAATCCCTAAGTATCACAATCTAATTCGCAATTTTTCAAAACCCAATTAGAAACTAAGAAATACTGGAATTCGATTTATTCAAAGGAATAACATCGTGCGCATCTGGCAATCAACTCATCGAATTGAATCAAAAATCCTGTGTAAACAAACTGCAATTGTGAATAAGGCCGTTGTACCTAACGTGACGCATTAGAGAACGTGTGGTGAAACCGAGGAAGTAAGAGGGTCATTAACGATGCATGTACCGTCGACTAACATCAGTATTTGTCAATATGTTATACCACTATTTTGCATTGATGCCTTTCGGGTCTGAAGGAGAATGAATCTGTTCTTGTGCAGCTAAAAGTCTGAACTGCACACATACCTTGCATGCATAAACAACAAGAAATCATTTTTGGATGGGAAATGATTTACTCAGTCTGTGCTGAAAAACACCTTATTGCAATCCAAACGTGTTCCTGTAGTTTACAGACTTTTGTTTCAAAAAAATCTTTGTATCAGCAGAAGCATTTCCTCCCTCAATTCCTTTCTCCTCGTATATTTAGGGAAACAATAACATTTTGCAAGAATTTTTATAATTGCGAAGGTAATTCCCTCTGACGAGAGGAAGCAATATTGTAGCTGATTTGATAGTCGACCATAACCTTTGGGATCATTTATACTAATGTTCTCCTTAACATGATTGTTCTATACCACGTTTCTTTGAGCATTCCTGAGAATGGTTATTGAATATTGCTATCAGTTATCCGTTGGGGTTTTCAAAGGATGTTATGAACCGTCTTTTACTATGTGTTTGTTAAACCTTTGTTAAATATGTTATTTATTCGTAAATGATTGAGTAATAATTTCCGTTGAGTGGAACCTTGCTAGTAATGACTTTTAACCATTGTTATTCGTTGTTACTGACCCTTTCTAATGACTTTATAAATTGATTTTTATATTCTTTTTGTTCAACCGTAGCTTAGTATAGCTCGTTATAGTTGTGAGATACTGCTATTCATAGTTATTAGTCGTTTCCAAATATATTAATGATTAGTATTCAACTTCTGTTGGTTCGACCATCGTTGAGCAGATATTGCTATTCGTTGTTAGTTTCTGCTTCTAATAATTTAATTAGGGAGTTTTTATTTCCCTTATTTTCGTTCATTGCCAAAGATAGTCTCGGCTATAACTTTCTTTTGAAATTCATGTTTTTCCATAATTGTATCAATAAGTTTCAATCCCATGGTAGTTTGACTACCACTGAAGATTGCCACTATTTCTATTCGTTTTTATTAGACTTTGATGACCATGTTATCGAATGTTTTACGAATTGTTGACTTGATTTTTGCTAGAAATGGATGAAGAATATTGCTATCCGTTGTTATTCGCCGTTTCTGATAACATTTCCAATTGGTTTCCATTTCCAGTTTGTTCGAATATTGCTGAAGATGGTTATTAGTTATTGATATCTCTTGTTATTCCTTTTCAATGATGTTCTTCTCCATGTTCTGACTTGTGTATGTTTGATTATTGCTGGAGAACGTATTGTCTATTACGATAAATTTTTCTTACCCATTATAATAATGTTTTCAATTGGTTTCCGTATTAACATTTATGGACTATTCCTAAGGATTGTCATCATCTATTCCTTTCCGTAGTTATCTATCTATTTATGTCAAACAGGACATCACTTAAAATGTTGTTATAAACTGTTCCTTATAAAACTATTCATTTGTTCTCAATTCACGCTGGTCTGACCGTTGCTAAGGATATCCATTGGGTATTGCTATTCGTAATTGATAATTGTTCGTGATTGTGTTATTGTTTGACCCCAAATTTGTGTTTTCTTGCCATTGCTGAGCATAGTTATTGATCATTAATATTTTCTCCTCCTAGCCGTTTCTCATATTGATATGAATTCACTTTTTATGTTTGTTTAGAGTTTGCTAAGGGTGGTTACTGGCTATTGCTTGTTGCTATTATTGGCAGTTTCTATTGATAATAAAATTAGTCTCCAATTAACGTTGGCTAAACTAGTGCTGCCGATGGTCACTGGACATTCCTGTTCGTCTTTATTGGCAATTTCTAATGAGGTTGTTATTTGACGTTCATTCTGTGTTGCTTTAAATATTGCTGTGGATGGTTGAAAAATATTGTTTGTCGCTCTTATTTGCTGTTTCTGAAAAAGTTAAAAATTAGTTTTATTTTCCAGTTTCTTTGACCACTTCCAGAGCAGGTTATCGGTTACTGCTATCCAGTGTTACCCATCATCTCTATTGCTGTTATTAGCTGGCATTTCATTTCTGTATGTCTTATCGTTGCTATGGCTGGAATTGGCTAAATTATTGTTCCAATTCTATTGGTTTAACTAATCGTTAGGGTAATTATTGGATATTGCTATTCCTTATTAGTAGCAAGATCTGATGACGCCGTTAGGAAACTTTTGTTTTTCGATGATCTTTATTGTTGGTGAGGATATTTGGTTCGACTAAGGTTTCACCATCGCTAAAAATAGTCACTGGACATTTCTGTTCGTTCTCATTGGAAATTACTAATGATTTTGACGTTCATTCTGTGTTTCTTCGACTATCTCTAAGGATGGTTAAAAATATTGTTAGTCGCTCTTATTGGCTATTCCTGAAAAGTTCATAATTAGTTTCTTTTTTCTGTTTGTTTGATCAATGCCAAAGAAGGTTATTGGTTATTGTTAACTGTTATTACCCATTGTCTCTAACGATGTTATTTGCTAGTTTTGCATTCTTGTATGTTCTATCGTTGCTTTGGCTAGAATTGGCTAAATTGTTGCTCCAATTCTACTGATTCAACTACTCGTGAGGATAATAATAGACATTGCTATTCTTTATGAGTAGCAAGATCTGATGATGCCGTTAGCAAACTTTTGTTTTTCGATGATTTTTATTGTTGGTAAGGATGCTTGGTTCGACTAAGGTTTGACCATTGCTGCAGATGGTTATTGGATATTGCGTTTCATCCTCATTTACCACTTCTGATAATTTTATGAATAGCCTTCCATTTTCTTTTTGTTTGACTACTGCTGAAGATTTGTTCATTGTTGTTTTTCAAGATTCCCATTGATGTAATCGATTGCTTCCCAACTTCTGTATGTTTGATCATAGCTATGAGAATGGTATTGGTTATCACAATTAATCGTTATCTACAGTTTCTAATCAATCATCATTTGGTAGGGTTAGTGAGAGAATCATAACAGGGATCAGGGAGGTTTTCGAAGAAGGAGTGCACGGGGGGGGGGGGCAAGTAGTGCTAAAGAGGTCCTCAAAAATAGGAGGGATGGCGTGCAAGTCTGCGACCGTGTACAATAGGGATGGGATGGAAAGGATCAAAGGAAGGGTGTAGGATGTTATAGGCAAGAGAGAGGAGGAAATGGTGGTATTGGGAGGGGATTTTAATCCGAGGACGGAAAGGAGGGGGTGTCTCTACAGGGATGGGGGAAGTTCGGAAAGGGGATCAGAGGACATGTGTATGAATGAGGAGGGGGAGATTTTGAGAGACTGGATGGTGGATAGAGGGTGGACGGTCGCGAATGGTACGATAACAGAGGCCGAAGAGGGAGAGAACACGTATGTTAGTAAGATGTAAGCATCGGTGATAGACCATGTGATCATGAATATGCCTGGGTAGTAGCAGGCGGAGAGATTGGCAGTAGAAAGGAGGATAGAATCGAACCATCAGCTTCTTATCTCGTGGGTAAGAGGCGAGGGCTGTGGAAGGCAGGCGGAATAAGAAGTTCCAATGGTTGAAAGGGAGATATGGACGGCAGATGCTATAGAAAAGTACCAGAAGCAGCTAGGGGAAGTTATTTTGAATGGGAGTCGGGGGAGAAATATGAGGAGATCTAAAAGTGAAGGTGACAGGGTTGTGCGAAAGAAAAGATTCAGAAAGAAGAAGGGAATTGTGAAACCGTGGTAGGGTACGGAATGTAAAACGATGAAGAGAAAGGTGGAATGGAAGTACAGAAAGTGTAATGATGAAACCGCAAAGAGAGAGGAGAACGTAGAGATGAGGCAGGAGTTTAGGCTGTTGTGTAAAAGAAAAGAGCAAGGGAGAGAGAAGTAGCTGAAAGAGGAGTTGAGAAGTGTTTAGACCGATGAGGACGTGTTGGAGATAATAAATAGGTTGAGAAAGCGCAGAGAGAGGATGAGTGAGAAATTCGGAAGTGAGGAATGGAGGGAGTTTTTCTAAGACTCATTTCAGGCCTCAAACGAATGGAAGAAAGATGAAGATAATAGAGAAACGAGAGAGGGAGAAGGACAGAATTAAGTGACGAGAGGATAGAGTTGCAAATGGGAAAAATTAAGAAGGTTTGAGAGAGAATGCTTAAACAGGGTGCAGAACGAAGCATGGATTTTCAGCACACCAGCTGTTAGAGATAGGCTAAAAAAGGTAGTTGAGAAGGTATAGAAGGGTAAGGCATTTCAAGGAGAGTGATCACATTGATGAATACGGCGTACAGAGTGTACGCAAGGGTATTAGCGGAGAGGCTACGGAATGATGTCGAGGGGAAAGGCATATTGCCGGAGACTCAGGCAAGACTCTATCCACCACGTGCTGCGTGGTGGATAGAGAAATAGTAAAGAAAGGGTCAAAAGTGTACGCGTTTTTCGTGGATCCAAAAGATGCTCTCCCATCGGTGGATCAGGAGAGATTGTAGGAGGCGATCGAGGAGAGGGGATAAGAGAAAGGTCTGATTCAAAGCGTAAGAGAGGTGTATAAGGGGACGAAAGATAGAGCGAGAGGGGGGGACATGATTTCAGAGGGTTTCTGAATGGATGGCGGGTTGAGGCAAAGATGTCCGCTCAGCCCAACGCTTTTCGTGATCTTAGTCGCTGACATGGAGAGGAAGCTAGAGGAAGGAGTAGTTGGGAGGGTTAAGGTAGAAGGGGTTAGAATTTAGTCACTTGCGTATGCACATGACATAGTGTTGCTGGCAAAAAGTAAGGAAACGTTGAGAGAGATGATAAAGAGGTTGAGAAAGTACCTGGATAGGAGTCGGTTAGAGGTAAATGCTGAAAGGTCCAAGATTATGGTGGTCCGGGGATCCTGTTTCGGAGGAATAGAGGAGTGAATGGGCATATAAAGGAGGGGGTGAGGAGGGCATATGAAGGAGAGGGTAAGGAGAGCAAATGTTGTGATGAGGCAGTTGTGGGAATTGGGAAAGAGGTTGTTTGCAGATGAGTTTGGAAGGAGAATAAAGCTGTTTGACTCCCTGGTTATGAGCGTGTTACTATATGGAATAGAGGTGTAGGGGTAGAAGGAGAGTGAGGAGGTAGAAAGGGTTCAGGAAAGATTTATCGAATGGATACTAGAATTGGATAGAAGTACACCTAGTTGTATTGTGAGAAGGGAGACAGGGAGACAGGGAGAATGAAATGGGGGGTTTCGACAGGTAGCCAGGCGTGTAAGTATGAGGGGAAATTCATGGAAGAGAGGGGAAGTAGGCTGGTGAGGGAGTGTTGGTGGGAGAAAGTGAATAGGAGAGGACGGGGAAAGATGGAGAATGAGAGATAGAGGTATTCTCAAAAAAATGTTCTGCATGAGGATGAAGTAAGAAGAAGTCACGAGGAGAGTAAGAAGGTGTATGAGATGGTTAAGAGGAACGGCATGGAGCGAGAGAAGACAGAAGGAGAGGTTAAGAGAGCCAATGTTTTGGGTAAGATGGAGAGGAAGAGAAAGAAGGATGAGGAGGAATGGAGATGGTTGTGTAAGAAGAAGATCTATCTATCTAATAAAGATTTTTGTATCTACTGCCGTCCATTGTTATTGATCTTCTCTAATGAAAAAATCAATTAATTTTCATTTTCTATCGATTTGACTATGACTAGAGATGGGTCCAGGCTACTGCTCTCCATTTTGATTGGCCGTTCCCGATCATGTTTTATATTGCTCTTTCATTCCTTTCGGTTAAACTATTAGCAATTATTGTTATTAGGTATTGCTCTTTTCTCTTGTTGGCTCTATCTAATGATCTTGTTGAAGAACTTCTTGATGACGTTAAGAAATGAGATGTTTCTCTTGCTTGACATTGGAGTAGACATCTAAGAGATAGACGGAAGATGGATGAATCAGAAACTTCTTTCCTTCCCCTTTCCCTTTCCCCATTTTACAAATGCGTAACGATCGCACGACCATCATTGCAATGCACTTTCATAAAACTTTCAGCTTTCCACTGCAACCACGATTAGAGTGGAAAATAAACTGCTTCTCCCACGGATTCTTATTGCCTAGATACGATCGTATAATCGCAAGACCTTGACGGTTATGTTATTCCAAGTAAACAAATCGAAAAATTGTATAGCTGAGGCAATTCGAGTTCAATAACACTGCAATATTCACGATAATTTCTCTCATAAACATAGTTTTTAGTACAATCTATAAAGTTTATTGCTCTGAGATGAATAAAAAATGAGGTTTGCATAAGTACGGGATAACCAGTACCTCCTCTAATTTAATATTTTACTCGTATATTTTCTTGTCTTTCATAATTCACTGAACATATTGACCATCTCAATTAGGAGTATCATTTGACGATCTAAAATCATTGATTTACAACCCAATCTTTCGGGATTGTCATCAGCTCTCGTGACCAGAATAAAGTTCTGTTGGGATAACTTCTTTATCTGTACAGCGTTTGTAGAGAGTTAACAATGAATTGGAAACTCAAAATCCACTGATCAGAATAACAACTTTTGTACCATTTGTTTCAACCAAACTGTTAACAAACGGCTTGTAAGGGTAACTCTCTATTGTTATTCGATGTGATTGATAGTAAACTAATGGTATTAATGATTGTTCCCAACTCATGTTGGTTCGACCACTGCTGATGATGGTTATTGGATATTGTTCATCGTTGTAATCCACCGCTTCTAATGATGTTATTTATTGGCTTCTGATTTGTGTTTGTTTAACCAATGCTATTAACTATTCATATTTTTTGTTATTCAGTGTTTTTGATGATGTTATAAATGAGCCAATTATCTCTGTTGATAAGGAATTGCTGAGGATGGTTAGTGACCTGATGACCCAGTAGACAAAAATACACTGTCACCCTGAGGACGTCGTTAAGTTGTCCCGAAGACGTCTATGTTAGTCCAATTGATGTTTCAAAGACACCTCGTGTCTTGAAGACAGCTTTTGTACATAAGACATCTTTGGCACATCATTCAGACCAACACGGACGTCCTTAGTATACCTCAATGACGTCCTCTATTTTTGACCTTTGCAAGGAATAAAATTGGAAATTGTTGCTAGGCATGGTTGATGAGTATTGCTTTTCGTTGATAACTTCCGTTTCTGATCATGTTATCGAGCATTTTAAAATTTTAAAATTTTCGATTTTTACTGAAGATAATAATTGCTATTGCTATTTGTTGTTATCGACTGTTTCTGATTATGTTAATAATTGTTTTGGAGCTTCTGTTTGTTTTTCCATTGGAAGGGATGGTTAATAGATATTGTTATTCTCTGTTCTTTGCCGTACCTGATAACATTATTTGGTTTTTATTTTCAGTTTATTCGACTATTTCTGAAGATGGTTAATTATTGATGTTCATAGTTATGCATCATTTCGAGTGACCTCAATCATTAGTTTTTCAATTTATGTATATTGGATCATTACTAAGAATGAAGTTATCTACTGCAATTTATTGTTATCGACTGTCTCTTATAATTTTTCCAATAGATGTTCATATTAGTATTTATTGAGCATCACTGAGGATTTTTATGATCTATTTCCATTCGTTGTTTACGATTTCAATTAAAGTTTTTTAAAGGCTCCCATTTTCTATTTACTCGACTAATGCTGAAGATGGTTATTATCTATTGCTATTTGTTTTCATCGTTTGATGATCATGTTGCTTCTTTTAACGAACCTGGCGCTCAAACATCCTACGCCTGAACGCCCTGTGCCTAAACTGCGACGACTAAACGTCACGTGCCCAATTTTCCGGCGGCTAACGTAGTCCAACAGTCGCGTCAAAATAAAAGCGATTTTACCACCTGGCTCCTAAGCATTCTGGCGCCTGAAGATTCCGCGCCTTAACGCCTTGTGCCTACACTGCGGCGGCTAAACGTTACGTGCCTGAACTTTCCGTGCCTAACGGAGTCCCAAAACCCGCTTTCTAACATCCGTGCCTGGTCAACCTGGCGCCTGAAGATTCCGCGCCCAAACGCCCTGCGCCTAAACTGCGGTGCTTAAACTTCATATCCTCGAAATTCCTGCATCTAACGGAGTCCTAACAGCCAGGTTTGAACATCCGTGCCTAAACCACCTGGCGCCTGAGCGTTCTAGCGCCTAAGCGTTCTAGCGCCTAAAAATTCCGTGCTCGAACGCCACGTGCCCAAACTGCGACGAATAAACGTCGCCTTACCTCCTGCAAGTGAGAAGAAATTCGACGAGCGCTGAGCGCGCGTATTATGATAAACAAACTTCTTGAATCATTTTCTGCCGGGAATTTCACTAAATGTCTGGATTACGCAAAGCACAAGTGACTTTTGCTTGTACAGTTGAACGAAAGGCTTTTACGTAACTTTCTGTGCGGAAGAAATATCGTGAGTCATTTGTATAAGTTGTTCCGTGTTGATAATCGTTAAGCGTTCCTTACCTCCTCAATAATCTGACAACAAGGAAACAAGTATCTCATCAGCAGAACTATTTATTCTCGTCTATTGATGTCTTGCACCTGAGAGAAATTCAGAAAATATTTTAAGGAAAAAATTAGTATCAGGGAGCGAAAATTCTGCACAATACAGAAAATCAGGATGAACTAAAAAAATAAAGATTTTACATACAGGAAACGAGTTATTCTAATCAACAGAATTTCTGTTGTTCCAACTATTGGACATGCTTGTGATTTGGACAAAATAATGTTTCGTAGTTTTAGGCAAATCTTTTTGTAGATCGAATATTTGGTCAGTTGAATCAACAATTTTATCGCGAACAACCACTTTTCCAAAAAAAGCATTCAAGTAAACAAATATAATTTTTGCAATGGATGTTTACGTTCTGAGCGTGAAAGACTGTGGTCATGATGTCGGCATATTTGCTTATATAATTCTGCTTGTAATATGCAAAAACATTTATTTGCGTACCAAGGTCTATTTCCAGGCATGAATCTGATTACACTAAGCAGGAAAATTTCAAAACAAAATTTATCAACCTTACAGTGGAAATCTCAACCAAAAATGAGTACCTTTTTGCCGAGGAATAGGACTTTTGAGAAAAAAAATTATTTACGAAAAAATACGATTACTAACAAAAAAACATTTTACTATTCACCATTTTTTTATCTAGCTATATTCCCAATCTTAATTTTATTTTTATAGTTGTTCTTCACGATTGAAACCAAAACTACATATCCTATCAAAAAACAATTAATAACACCTTTTGGGCTCTTTTCTTAAAGAAATTTTTGGCCAGTTCGTTGTTTTTCCAAGAATTTTTTCAATTTTTTTTCAATAATGAAAAAACACAAGACCTTACAAAAAGTAGATAAGGGAAAATTTGTAGATCTTCACCGGTTGCACATTTTTCGTCGCGATATCTTTTTTTTATCGTAAATAGTTTGAATGGAAAATCAAATTTTATTTTTTCAGATATTTTGTGCGTAATCAAAATTTGAAATTTCGATTTTTCACAATGAATTATAGAATTAGTTTATATTTTGGAAAGTGTTCAACTTTCAACGAAAAAAAATTTTTTAGTCATTTATTTAGAGAAAATTTCAACTTTATTTTTGAATCCTCAACCGTAAAATATAAATTTTGAGAAACACAATATTTCAATAAGAAAAATTATTTCAATTTTAAAGTAAAACGATTTTTGTTTTACAAGAAAACGAGATTTGGAAAAAAATTGAATCTTGAACCAAAACCGAATAATTATTAACCGATCAGTTATAATGTTAACCAATTTAATCACATTTGTACCATAAAAAATTTTCCAGCCAATAGAAGAACAAATTCAACTGAATTGTTTAATTTTCAATCCAAAATTAAGATTCTTTCACTCAAAAATCTTATAAGTCATTTTTAGTTGTTTTGAAATGTGAACTTATAATTTTTAGTTGAAAATTGATGTTTTCCAGTTGAGAAAAAATAGATTTCGTTGAAAATCAAACTGCTTTATTGAATTTAATCTACTATCATTCGTCTTTTTTCTTCAAAATTATTAATTTTGGTAACATTTATTCCTTTTTTACTCCAAACTGAACAATTATTGTTCCGTTTTTGAAATTCTTGTCTATTAGTAACGTTACCATCTTTTATGTCTGAAATTCACCAATTGGGAGGACATTTGTAGATTCTTCCTCATTTTTGTGAAAAACCATCCAACTCTTCCTATTTCTCTACATTTTTTCTGATCACTGCCTGATGATAAATAGGGGGAACTATACAGGGCCATACTGAATCCTGATCTCGCTTTCTTTAGTTGATTGATCTTGAACGTTGAAGCCCCGAAAATAGTGACATTAATTTGTAAAGGAAGTTGCCGTTTTTCCTGAAAAGCACCTGATAGAAAATAGGAAAAACTAAACAGGGCTCTACTGAACCCTAATCTCACTTCCTCCAATTTATTGATCTCGAACGATGAAGTCCCCGGAATAGGGACATTAATTTATCATAAAAGTTGAAATTTTTCCTGATCAGCGCCTGATGAAAAATTATGGTAAACTATACAGGGCACTACCAAATCCCGATTTTACTTTCTCTAATTCATTGATCTCGAACGATGAAACCGTAGAAACAGTGACAGTTATTCGTTGAAGAAGTCACCATTCTTCCTGCTCAGCGCAAAATGAAAAGTAGGAAAAACGATACAGGGCCCTTCTAAATCCTTATCTCGATTTCTTTGTTAGATTTATCTGGATCGATGAAACCTGAAAAAGAGTGACAGTGATTCGTTAGAAAAGTGGCTATTTTTCCTGATCAGCGCCCCTCGAAAATAAGGAAAACTATCCAGGGCCCTACTAAATCCTGATGTTACTCTCTTCATCAGATCCGTCTCGAACAATGAAACCGAAAAAATGGGACCAGAATTCGTTAGACAGATCGCCAATTTTCCTGATCAGCGCCCGAAGAAAAATAGGGGAAACTATACAGGGCCCTACCAGATCCTGATCTCACTTTCTTTACTAGATTGATCTTGAACGATGAAACCGGAAAGATAGTGACAGTAATTTGTTGGGAGAGTCGCCATTTTTCCTAATCAATTCCTGATGAAAAATAGGGAAAACTCTACAGGGTCCCACTAAATCCTGATCTCACTTCCTGTATCAGATTGATGTCGATCGATGAAACCGTAGAAATAGTGATAGTAATTTGTTAGAAAGTAAACATTTTTACCGATCAGCGCCTGATGAAAAATAGGGAAATCTATTCAGGGTCCTACTAAATCCTGATCTCACTTTCCCCATAAGTTGATCTCGAACGATGAAATCGTAAAAACAGTGACAGGAATTTGTAAGGAAAGACGCCATTTTTCCTGATCATCACCTAATGAAAAACAGGGAAATCTATTCAGGGCCCTACTAGATCCTGATCTCACTCTTCCCCCTAGATGATTTCGAACGATGAAACTGTAAAAATAGTGACAGTAATTTGTTAGAAGAGTCGCCATTTTCCCCGATCAGCGCCTGATGAAAAATATGGGAATCTATTCAGGGCCCTACTAAATCCTGATCCCACTTTCCTCATTTGATTGATCTTGAACGATGCAAACGAAAAAATAGTGACGGTAATTTGATAGAGAAGTCGCGACCTAGAAACTAGGATTTGATTGAATCAGGAAAAGGAAAGCCGAGTATAAGAAGTGCAGCTCTTTTTCTAGAAGAAGGAAAGTTTTCATTCCTCAATCCGCACTAATTAAGCCGCTCATTGTCAGGTGCAGAGCGCGACCTCCGCTGCGCTTTCAGAACTTGGCCAAAACTCAGCTCGTACTCGACTGGTACTTGGTAGTTGATAATAATTGAGGCGACAGTTGGAAGATCGCGATCGGAAGTTGTCAGTTCTTGTCAGTCACGATCTTGCTTATAATCTGGCAGAAAAAGAGAAAGGTGAAGTGCACGCACGCAAGAGCGTTTTCTTCTCGTATTTACGGGAGAAGAAAGTGCAACGATGACGCAGTCGTGATCTCACTTCCCCATCATTTCCTCCTCCATAATTTCCCTCTCCTCTAACCTTTTTCACCTCCAGCTCCACTTCTACTCTTCATCCCTCCACACTCTCATCCCTCACTCTCCTTCCTCTATACCCTCGTTGCCCCCTCCTCTCATCTTTAGCTCCATCCCCTTCCAGCTCCCCCTCCTTTCACCTTCATCTCTCCCTCCTTTTCACCCTTATTTCCCCCTTCTCTTTCTCCTCCTTCTTTTTTCTCTACTGTCCTCACCAGTTGAGTACATACCTTCATTCACTCCCACTCTTTTGGCAATTACCCATGCTCTCTACCCTCCATGTCCCTGAAATTCCATCTTCAGGACCTACCTCAAGGTTCCTTGAGCGAGTCGAGAGCAGGCTCGACGGTAATGGAAATAAAACAGCTTGGGATTGAATGTCTTGAATTACGTGCTGAAGTGAACTTTCAATGAAGAAAATCTTTCTTATTCGCACACTACGAAGGCTAATGTATTCCAGTCAATAATGCATTTTGGGAAAAATCGATAAATGCCAGCTTCCTTAAACTTTCATTCCTCTCATACATTCTTCTCACACATGTTCCCACGTTTTTTCTTTCCATTCACATATTCTGCACTTTATTTTCTCCTTTTCTTTTTAATACATCGTTTTCCTGACCTCGTTCTCCAATCTCAATCTTGCTTCTCTTGTCCATCTATTTTCCCCACTCCTTTTACGAAAACTTTAATAGTCCTTCCTCTTTTGATATCTTATACCATTTTTTGTATTTCAATCCCTAGTACTTCCCCATCTTTCTATTATTTGACTTTCCCTATCTCGTTCTAATTCTTCAAATCTTACTCCGATTCTCTTCCCTATATGTCTATCTATAAGGAACTCGCTTCTTTCTTCCACCTCCTTCAGACATTCTTTCCCTAAATCTCCCTCCTTTCTCTTCCTTAGCTTTTCTCCAAACTTTTCTTCTTATTAGCGTTTCGTCTTTCACCCTGTATCCAAATGTCCTCCAATCCGCTCCTAGAGTCTATCTCCCATATCGTTCCTGTAACATTTCCATCTCATCCCATTCCTTCCATTCCCATATTTTCTGCGCCATATCGAAAAACCGGCAAAATCAGGATATTACACAACCACATTCTTTTTCACTTATTTCTCTAGAATCTTATTTTTCCCATACCTTATACCTGCTCCATTACCCCTACCGCTTTTTTCATTCTTTCTCTCAAATGTGCATTACGATCTCCATTTGCTTGCAAGGTAAATCCCAAATATGTAAACTCTTTTACTTCTTCTATCTTCACTCTCTTATATCTTTACGCCCTTATATCTTCACTTCCTTCTATCTCACGGTTTATACATTTTTCCTTCCCCCTTCTGTTTTTAACCTCATGATCTTCGTCTTACCTACATTCAATTTCAATATCTTCCCATCTGAGTATTTCTTTAACCCTGTTATAAGACCCGCCATTCCCTCCTCATCTTCTTCCATCATAGCTATATCATCTGCATGTGCAAGTGTTGGCAACCTTTACTTTTCCCATCTTAGCACCTTCCAATCCTTTTCTTCTCACTGCTTCTCCCAAGTCTGAGATCAAAATATGAAATAAAAGTGGGCTCAGAGGACACCCTTGTATTACTCCTCTCACCAGCTAGAAATTACCGTCTACTTGATCGGCTACCTTCCCTTATACCTTTTTGCCATACCCTTTTTTATCCCTCCTCAGTTCAAAGGATCGAACACTGCTTTTGGATGTACTTTTTCCCGAACGTCTTCCTCTAATCTCTTCGTTAATACCGTCACATATAACTTGCACAAGGTTGGCATTAGCGCCACTCCCTTTTATTCCTCAACCTCCTCTCTTTTGACTTTTTTCAATATCCGTAATACTACTCCTTTTTTCCATATGTCTGGCAAACCCTCTCCTATCCTTTTGCACATTATCCATGCCTATTCCTTCATTAATCCCCCCCCCCCTCCCTCACCCACCTATGTTCCCATACTTCATTTGGAATTTCATCTAGACATAGAGCTCTTCTTACGTCCTTTTCCTCGTCTCTTTCCCTTCTCTCTGTCCCGCCCTCACTTTTTTATCCTCTCCCCGTCTTCGCTGATCCAATAATGCTCAAATTTCTTCCTTCATCACTCTCCTATCCTTCTCTGAAAGATATTCCTCCCTTATTGTCATAACCATTCCTCCCATTGCTCTTTGCTTCTCATATTCATCCTCCTTGCATTTCGAATCTGCCAACTGAAACCTCTTGGTAACCTTTCCCTTACTCTTTCCCTTCCTTTCCATTAGGCCAAGTTTCCATCATCACTACCAGCTCTCACTGTTTCAAATTCTTCATAAATTCTATATTTTTTCTCTCCAATCTTGCTACATTCCAGTAACATATTTTCCAGTCACCCCTTCCTTCCTCTCCTTCCTCTCCTTTTTCTTCTTGCTTCCTACTGTTTCTGATTCCCCCTATTCCCTTCCTTCCTCTTCCAGTCCTCCGACACGGCAATTTTTACCAACTTTTCTGTCTCTTCATCCCAATCCCACCATATATCTTTTTTTTTTTATTTTCCCATGCTCAACCAACGTTTTCGTTCCATTCCTTTTCCACTCTTCCACTATTTATCTTAACCCATACTGCATATTCCCTCGTTCCCGTGTGCAATCATCTTCTATCCTCTATTCACTTTCATATAATTTTCTTTTCTTCAACATTCTCCTCCCTCTTATTTTACATTTTCTTCAATTTCACCAGCATCATCTTGTCCCTTCTTCTATCATCCTTTCCTATACTCCTCACTTCTTCTACCAGTACTTTCGCATTTATTCTATCTAGGACTACTTGTACATCTTTCTTCAAATTCTTTCCTTTCAATCTTATACCTTTTATAATTATATTTTTTCTTCTTCCCTCCCTTCTATTCCCTTCCATTCATCTTCCGATTCTTCTCAACATCTCCCTATTTACATCCTCCTTCCCTTCAAACTATCGGATTGCGCCTTGCATATTTTCTAACCGACTTTCCAACTCCTCCACTTTTGCCTTAGGCTCCATACGATTTGAGACACCTACGTAAACGCTCTTGAGCTTGAACTTGCTTCAACTGCTTCCCCATATTTGTACAATAAATTTTCCAGATTTTAATTTCAAAAGGCCAATTTTCAAGTTGATACATTTTGTGACACAACATAAGAATGTAATAGAGGAAAGATGGAAGAAGAAGCAGCCTCTAAAATCCTTTTCTTTCCTTTCATCATCGTTCGTCTTTTCTCATACTTATTATTTTCGGAATGACAATACAATAATATTCATAAAATCTATCAACTTTCCGGTGTTCACCTAACACCCTCATGATTCGAAGAGAGAAATAATTCAAACCAATTTCACGTGAAACTAGTTTGATTCTTTCGGGAGAAAGAATTTACGATACCGAATTTGTATCAAACATAGCTAAAGAAGAAAGAGTGGTCAGTTGAATGTGGTGGCTAAGGCATGAGCTTTGGGCCCACGCACAGTGGCCAGAATCCCGAAAAGCTAGCCAAAAGTAGAAAATGTCCATAAAATGGGCCAAGTTTCCTGACTCGGGGATTTTTATGGTTGCTGATTACGAATCCAGTTTCAAAAATTTCAAAAACGGAATGGCGGATCCAATATTGTGGACGAGTATGCTGAATAATTTTTTTTTCTTCCAAATTAGTATAAGAGGGTTTTCAGGGCTGCTGATTACGAATGTGAAGTCGAAATTCCTCATAACAAAATGGTGGATCAAAAATGGCGGTCAAGTATGCTGAATAAATTACTGATTTGATCCTGAATTCGTAAAAAAGGGTTTTCAGGATCGCAAATTACAAATCCTGAGTCGAAATTCTCAAAAACAAAATGGCGGATCCAAAATGGCGATCCAGTTTGCTGAATGAATTTTTGATTTAATCCCAAATTGGTATAAAGGGGTTTTCGGGGTCGCTGATTACGAATCTGAATTCAAAATGTCTAATAACGAAATGTTGGATCCAATATGGCGGTCGAGTATGCCTCATCAATTTACCAATATTATAGTATTTATAAATGAAAAGGAGTGAAATTAGGCAACTTTTTCCGTCCTTTTATACCACTTCTTAGAATTCTTATGATCATAAATTTCCCCAGAATTCTACAAAATTTTATATAGCTGAAATTTTTAAAAACCCTCTGCTAGTTGGAAAAACCGTCAAATTGAGGCCCCTGTTTCTCGAGTATTGAATTTTTTGAGTTCCAGGTTCTGAGGCCTTCAATATACAGATTTATACAAATAAAAATTTAGGGATATTTTTGCTCCAAAGCTTCAGTGTAACCTCATCGGAAATATTATTATTATCATTATTTATCAGCATTTGGAACTCGGAAGTTCATTGCCTCATCTACCCGAGACCGCTACGCGTCCCTATCCTGTGCATCATCCATCCACTTATTATAATCATATCCTAGTTCTACCAAATCTTTTTTTAAATTA
>WSXT02174570.1:0-22194 GCA_011762715.2 Neuroterus valhalla | reverse complement strand
ATATAAACAAAGCCGGAAACAAACTTGGAGGAACCTAGGCTCTTTCTTCGTTCACGTTTTTTTTTCCTATAGTAGACTTCCTGACACCCTTTTTAGCAGGCGCACAAAACTGTTAAAAATGAAAAATCTGTTTAATGGTCGCACAAGCTCTGCCACTTAGTTTCTATTGAACTACTTTTAAGCCCTGTCGATATTTCGTATTGATATATTTTCTTCTCGAATTGAAAGTTCTACTTCGTGCAGTACCGTTTTTACGAGCGAAATGGTCGCGAAAGACTAATGAATCATTTTGCTCATAAAAAATTTCAATTACTACTAAGAGTATTCTCGATGCAGAAGTAAATCTCGGAAATTCTCACTGAAGTTTAAAATCGAAAAATGGACGTTAAGAGAATGACCATTATTTTACGATTTCTAAATGGATCGACTTGCATAAATTTCTCCCTTTGATGAAAAAATGATTTCCTCCTCATCCCTTCATGTGAATAAAAACTATTCAATGATCCATCTACGTCATCATGGGTCGAGAAATCATTTTTCCTTTTTTGTTTTTGTAAAGTACAAATTTAAAAATAACATATCCTTACATTTCTCGGAATTGCTATTATTTTATTGGACAATAAGCCCGAATTTCACAAGAGAATACATACTTATTTTGAGAACTTTGTGGAGCTTGAAAAATAGAAATTCGTAGTTTAAAAACAATCAATGCCCTGGAACAATCTCTAAAAAAATGTGTATAAAAATATAAATGTAAGTAATATTGAATCGGAAATACATCAATAATGATGAAACGTAAAGAATTTGAACTTGGTTATGAAAGAGAATAAATTTTTACAAAAAATAAAAAAATTAACAAATATGGTCTACCGTTTTTTGCTTCCTTACAATTATTTCAGTTGAATAGTAACTGTGAGAAGACTTAGGGCGAAATTCTTTTCCATAAACTAAAGATTGATTAAGAATTCTCCAAATTCATGACTCCGTGTTTTTTTTCAATTTACGATGTTTATAAAATCATTAGTTGGTATCCGCACCAGCAGTAATAGTGATAGTAGTAATAGAAGTCTTCAGGAACGATAACTTTCAAAATAGTTATGAGATTGGATAAATGTTTCAAAAAACTATTCTATTGAATTTTGCGCAAAAAAATTATAAAAGGGTCAGCTTTGTTTAAATTCGCTTGCTCTACACAATTATTTATACCTGACATTTGTTTAATCTCTCCTGGGGCAAAAAAGGTATGATTTATAGCTATAGGCTAGCGGTTTCATTACTGACCTACCCGCATTGAAGAGACCCTTATCCCATCCATCCAGTGACGGGTACACGATCTGTCGATAGCAATTGTACAATGCGATATCCCTACCCGCATACAAGTCTTCATGTTATGGGAAATTTCAAGATTTAATTTCTGTCTAATTGTCCAATTGTCACTGAAAAAACGTGTTTTCTTTTCGACATCCGTGAAAAAAGAACGCCTTCAGCCGCTGTTGGGAGTCGAACCCGAATCTACCAATTTCCGGTCGGGTGCTCTAACCTAACGTTAATGAATTTCAAAGAGACTCACGAAGCAGAATTTTTCGAAATATTTGGCTTCAACAAATAGCGTATACAATTATTGCTAAATTTGCAATATATTGCAAAAGTTATGCGAAACAACATAAATCCTAAACTCATCAACCCCAAACCCAGAAACCCTAAACCCATAAATCCGAAACCCATAAACCCATCAACTCTAAACCCATAAACCTTAAACCCATTAACCTTATACCCATAAACCTTAAACCAATAAACCTATAAACCCTAAACCCATCAACCCTGAACCCATAAACCCTAAACCCATAAACCTTATACCTATAAACTTTAAACCCTTAAACCCTAAACCCGTAAAAAACCCATAAACTCATGAACCCTAAGCCCATAAACCCATAAACCCTGAACCCATAAAACCATAAACCCTAAACCCTAAACTCATCAACCCTAAACCCGTAATCCCTAAACCCATAAACCCTAAACTCATAAACCCTAAACCCATAAACTCATGAACCCATAAACCCTAAACCCATAAAACCATAAACCCTAAACCCATCAACCCTAAACCCGTAAACCCTAAACTCATAAACCCTAAACCCATGAACCCCTAACCCATAAATCCTAAAACCATAAACCCTCAACCCATAAGCCTCAAGCCGAAGAAAACCTGATTCCATGAACCATAAAATCCTAGACGAAGTTTCTAAATTAAATTGTCGAGATAGAGAACGGTTAATTAACAGTAGGGTCTTTAAATTATTAATCAGCGATCTTAAAAAAGTTATTTCTTTCGAAAGTTTTCGAGACAAAATGCTGTATAATTGAATAGTTATTTTTAGACCTTATAGACTCATCATTGAAGAAACAAAAACAAATGTTGTAATAAATCATGAAAAATTGTATAATATGATGCAAAAGATTGTTTTATATTAACTTTGAAAGTATATTCCATGACCTATGAGATACAAGATGGAAGATACGAAACTTCAAATCGATAAAGCAGCAAAAGATATGTTAATTGAAGAACAAGAAAAAATTGATTCTGAGTTCCAAGATCCTAATTTATGAGTTGTAGATATAAGAGTTGATAAAATAATAACAGAGAATGGAAAAATGATAAATGAAAAAAAACAACAAGAAATGACAAGATTGAAGATAAAAAATAATTTTTAAAAACGTAATATAAATTACAAAAAACATTAACGGAATAAGTGAAAAAATAGCAAAAATAACTTGACTATTGAATCCATCAGTTTTTCAAATAATTTATTTGTTCAAACAGATTAATTCAAAACATCCTAATCAATACAAAAAACATAGTTGTTTATATACAAGGAGATTTCAAAATAGCTACTATTTAAAAATGCAATTTGTTATCAATTTAAAATTATTCTAAAAAATCAAAAATATAAACGAAAACGAGAGTTTTTAGCCAAATAACGCAAGATTGAAAAAAAGTAACAAGGAAAAAAACATATCTTCTTGGGAGCCGTACAAAATCGTTAATACAACTTTTTGAATTTTCCTGAAAAATAGAAAATTCCAATTTTGATCGCACAAAAAATAATGAAAAATAATGTGTGAACTCGATTACTTTCGAATGAATAACCATATTTGATCGTACTTTTGCACACGTTTTCAGGGACCAAAAAGACATGTCAAGTTCGTTAACCAGCTATTTTAGAAGAAAAATGAAAGGGAGGAGCATTTTGGAAATTTTTTTCGACTTTTTTTCCAAGACCTAAAAATTGTAAATACGGTTTCTTATAGTATTTTAAAAGTGAAACGATTTATCCTCATGATTTTTTTTATGAAAACAAAATTGTCAGAGTTTTGGCATCTTCAAAATTCAAAAATATAAACGAAAATAGAATTCTTAGCCAAATAACGCAAGATTGAAAAAAAGGTCAAAAGGAAAAGAAGGTTTCTCCTTGGGAGCCATGCAAAAAAATTTCGTTCTTAAACTGGAATGTTTTAGTTTTAGACTATTCTTGCATAAAAAACAAAAACTACATGCCCTATCGAAAAATAATTAAGAACAAACTTGTTTCGCATTATTTTTTGTGGGATAAAAATGGGAATTCTTAATTTGTCGAGAAAATTCAAAAAGTTGTATTAACGATCGTTAATACAACTTATTGAATTTTCTCGAAATTCACAGTTTTTATTGCACAAAAAATGATGCAAAACAAGTTTGTTCGCAATCATTTTTCGATAGGGAATGTAGTTTTTTCTTTCTGTAAGAATATTCTAAAAATAGAAATATCCAATTTAGGAATAAAGTATATAAATTAATTTTATGTACATTGCATGCATTAGAGTTAAAGGTAATATATAAAAGTTCGCGTTTCGGACAGATTTTGATCGAGTGCGCAGCACGAGACACACGATGAGAATGCATTCGTTAAAGCCGGAGGAGCTTCAACAAAAGAGAATTCACTATCATCAAATACAGCAGCCGACATTCTACTTCTTAGTTTCAAAAGCTCTATACACAATTGTAGGGAAGTACAAAGACCGAGCGCGTAGCGCGAGGTAAATCTAAAATCGAGCGCGGAGTGCGAGGTACATTTATCACCCAGCGTGAAGCGCGAGATCCGAAAGACGCGCGCCTTAGTCACGCCTAAACTTGCGAGCAAAGAGAGCTGCGCGCGATGAGAATGTGCTCGCGTGGCGGGGAGATTTTTCTCAATGCGTCTAGTTAAAAGTGTACAAATTTGAATTCTCGTATCTTGTTTCGCAAAATCGCTGAAAAGCTAAAAAGAAAGAATCTAATTTTTCCCTGGTCTCAAAGGGTTGGGCATTCTTCCCTTCTCATAAATAATTAAAAGCTGATTTAAAACTCGCCTACCTGTTTCACCCTCAGATTTCCCATACTGGAGCATCGCTGGTGTTATAAGAACACCCCAACTAGTTTGTAGCCCATGGGAAATGATTTGAACGCACATAGCAACGATCATAACAATAAATCCCCATTCTCCTTCAGGGTAGTAGTGTCTCTTGAGGGTAACCTTTTTCCTTGCATTCATAGCGGTCAAAGAATCCTCTGCCTCGGGATCTTCAACCAGCTCGTCGAATTCCGGCTCATTACACAAACCTCCCTCTAGGTCTAGAATCAGCTGTTCAGAAAACCTTCTTCTCATCATTTTTGGTGTTATCGAATTTGTACTGTCTCTTCTCAAACTACCGACACTAACTTCCGAATATTTTCTTCCATTAATTTTTCTAACTCTCGGATCCCTCGTAAGATTTTCAGACTCTTTTTTCTCTGAACTGCGTTTCACTGCATTCTCACAAGTGGATTTTTTGTCTTTTAATCCCCCAACAGGTGGTTTCTCAATCTGTGAATGCCTCAATGGACTTTGATCTGAAAAACGTCTAACACTAGATCTATTTTTTACCAGATTCATTTTTGGCTGGGTTTGATCAGAGTGTCTCCTCCTCGGTATATCTTGATAATCTTCGGGATCTTCATAAATGACTTCATAATTTAATTTACTGTCCGCACACCGATTTAAACTGGTTGTTGAATTGATACCAGAAGAGGGAGCAATCAAGCTTTGACATGTAGAAACCGAAAAGGCAGAGTCTCTTCGTCTGATATAAAAACTAGAGAAT
This sequence comes from Neuroterus valhalla, assembly GCA_011762715.2. Lineage (NCBI taxonomy): Eukaryota > Metazoa > Arthropoda > Insecta > Hymenoptera > Cynipidae > Neuroterus > Neuroterus valhalla. The sequence continues at coordinate 17,040 of WSXT02174570.1, read as the reverse complement.
GAGTCTCTGTTAGAAATGAAAGATTCTTTTCGACAATTACACTGATGATTCGACATTATTTTCTGGAGGACGTAATGCGATCGAAGTAATTTTGTCGTTATGTCAGGGAAACTTAGAAAGACTTCTGGAAGTTCGATGTCAGAAGTTGAGGTTGCTCTCATGATGTCCCAGGATGGAGTTCTGGTTTGGTCTCCTTGGTGAATCATTCTGGAATTTGTTGAAGTTTCGGAAAAAGTTCCCGATTCGATACTGGCGGTTCTTCCGAGTTTCTTTTTTTGGTAATTCCAGCGTGTGACGGTGCTCTTGAGTCGAGGCATTTCCACGGATTCCTGAATAGCATTGTCGCCTTCCATCGCATCACTGTATGAATCTCGACGTCTATGGAATCCTTTGAAGCTAGAAAGTGTGTCGAGTTTTTCCATCTTGGGTGAAATGAAAGAATTGTTGGAAACTTGGGGATCCTTCGAAAAGGTCGTGTAGATGTTCTCCAATTTTCCGGAAAAATCGCATATCATCGAGAAGAAGGGAACTTGGCATTTCAGGAAACTTTGCTTCTAAAGAGTTCTTAGGATTGCACCTTCTTTTCCTGACACTGAAGAAAACTTTTACTGAAAACCCTTACAATATTCTGGGGATGCAGTATGTACGAGGAAATAAACATTGCTATCAAAATGAGTTCCTCAAAATATAATAGCAAATTGGAAATATGAGTATCAAACTTGCAGATTCTATTACACAAGTTAAGGGATTTGAGGCACTTTAAAAAAATAATGAGATTCACTTTTATGGTATAATAAAAGTTGAGATAAGTGAGGTTGACGATAATACCTGATGATGGCTTAATGGGAACTAAAAACTTTAGTGAAATCACTTTCCTTCGAACTAAGAATATTCCGAGGATGTGCTAGAAACCTTCATAATGGTATCGGAATGCTTATCACGCTTCGAAATCGACGTGAGGTTTCTTACGTGACGTGGCTGGACTCTAATTTTCTTTCATAAGAGGAACTATTTGATGTCCTCATGTAACACGCGTTGTTTATAATTACTTTTATGGGATTGCGAAATATGCAGAATGCAAACAATAATGCTTAAAATTGTTAAAACTTAAATTTGAAGTTATCAACTTACCAGATTCCAAAGTGTATCGACCAGTAAGAATAAATATCCAAGATCGTATAGTTAATAAAATGTTATAGGTAATGAGAACCTGACTGGCATGTCAATTAGTTTACAACGGGTTCAATTATTATAGAAACAAATAAAAATTTTCAATATTTGTCCTTATCAAATTTTTCGTATATATTAGAGCGCGCGGCGGCCTCCACCAGCTACAGCTTACTTATAGGGCGGCAGCTCCCCTTCGACTCTGATGACTCCCTCTCTCTTCCTCATTCACACGACATGGATTATGCAGTAAGAATGGTCCAAACCAGGATTTTTTGCCGAATATAAGGTTAATGTAGCATTGTAAAGTTGTAAACTTTCAATATTTTTTTAAGAACCTCTATATAATCCGAATGGCAACGATCACCGGAGAAACGATTACCAATTTCGGTCACAAAACACCAATGTTTCATTATATTGAAGATAAATTGAAAACTGTTGTTGTTATAAATAATAAAAACAGAGTCTCTTTTTATCTTCTAATAATCGCGAAGACACTTATGCTTTTTTATTGTCAAAGTTCCATTTTTTCGTTTGTCGCCGTTGAAATACGTAGAAACCATGTCGGCTAATTCATTTAATAACAAAAATTTTGAACAGATTTTTCAACATTTATATGACTCCACCTTGCAAAAAACGGATTCATATAACTAATTTTCTTTTAACATTCAACATTGGCATGCTTGTCAGGCATATACAATAAGGTGGTCCAAAAACGCATTAGAAAATATTTTCTTCGAAATTTTATCCGAAGTGCCCGGAAATTTGTTTGGATCCACAAAAAAATACACGTATTTTTGTTTGTTTTGAAAAAAAATAATATTTAGAGGTTGCTCAAGCCCCATGGAGTTTAACACGTATTTTCCGTAAGAAAAAAAGACGTTCTTGTAAATTTTATTCAGAATTCTCAATATAAGGTGAATCGAGTTCGAAATTCACCATTTCTCTTCAAAATCAGTCCCAGAATGCGAATAAAATATTACTTTTCAATGATCACCCTCATAACTCTGTTTTACAGGGTCCCAAAAAACACCCCTAAGTAATAAAATGTGTTTTTGGAGTCTTCGGCGCTAATTATGATTTTTTTGCATTTTTCTTGACGATGCTCGTTTCAAATATATGAAATACTACTTTAAATTATTAATGAGATGTTTACTTAAATTGATTAAACAATTTATTATTGTTTTTAGAAACTCTCTCTCAGAAAAGGGTTACAAAGTCAAGTTTTTTTTCTGAATTTTTCAACTTATCTCCAACGTTTCAGTTAGAACAAGGTGATATTCAATTAAAGTTAACAAATATATTTGTTTAAACAATTTTTTATCAATTATTACAATATTCTATCAGTTTAATGCTACAACGTTGCGGTTTTCCTGAAATTTGCAACTTTTTATCCACTTTTTACTTCAAGTAAGTAATGATTTAATTTAATTTAGCAAAAATTATTCTTCAAACAAATTGTAAATGTTTATAGCTATCTATATCTAGATTAATACTTCATAGTTGCGGTTTTTTCCTGAAATTTTTAACTTTTCATCACTTTTAAATTAGATTAAAGTAATGGTTAATTCATGTTAAAAAATACTTATTTAAACAAATTATTATCATTGCTAACAATATTTTTTTTGCTCAATGATAGAAACTTGCGGTTTTTTTCTGAAATGTTCAACATTGATCCACCTTTTTAGTAGTGAACAAATAATAAATAGACATTAGAGAGAATCATGTTCCAAATAGTATTGTATTGTTATAAGGAAATTATTTTCGTTCTCTTCCTGATGTTAAAAAAAATAAGTGAAACAAAGAAGCTGAATTCATTGACTAAAATTCGAAATTCGAATTCTCTACTAAAATTATGGATCTTCAACGCAAAAGTTAAATTTTCAAGAAAGAAGATTCATTTTCAACCAAAGAGTTGAATCTTCGATCTAAAAATAAAAATTTGTAATCAAAAATATATTGTTTAATATTTCAAAAAAAGAAATTATTTTAAATAAAGAACAATCTAATTTCACCAATAATAAATCAATTCAATCTTATTGAATCTAAGTGAATTTCGTTCAAATTCTATTCAGTGCAAAGTTAAACATTTCAGAAAAAACTAAAACTTTCTAGCACTTATCTAAGATAAAATGTTTAGGAACAATAATAAATTGTTTAAATAAGCATGTTTGTTAACTTGCATTAATTATTACCTCAATAAATGAAAGGTGGATAAAAAGCTTAAGAGATTAGAAAAAACCGTGACTTTCTAGCACTAATCTAAGAGAAGATAGCCATAAATAATAATAATTTTTTTAAAGAATAATTTTTGTCATAGTAAATTAATTAATATTAACCCACTTCAAGTGAAGAAAGGTCAAAAAGTTAAAAATTTAAGAAAAAACCGCAATTTTCTATCAGTAAGCAAAGAAAATCTTATTAGCAACGATAATAAATTTTTTAAACAATAATTTTTTTACCATGGATTAATTATTACTCAAATCTAGTTGAAAAATGATAAAAAGTTAAAAATCTCAGGAAAAACCCGCAACCATGCAGTAATAATCTAGAAGAAGATAGCTATAAACATTAAAAATTTTTTCAAACCATTATTTTTGCTAAATAAATAAAATAATTACTTATTTCAAGTGAAAAGTGGACAAAAAATTGAAAATTCCAGAAAAAACCGCAACTTTGTAACATTATTTTGAGAAACAAATTGTTTAAAGAATTATTTTTGTTAACTCTAATTGATCATCACCTCACTTTAACTGTAACGTTGAAAATAACTTGAAAAATGCAGAAAAAACCGTGGCTCTCTAACCTTATTCTGAGAGAAAGTTTGCTAAAATCAATATTCAATTATTTGAACAATTTAAATAAACATTTAATTATCAGCATCAAGTAGTATTTCATGTATTTGAAACAATCTGCGTTGAAAAACCGCAAAAAAATCATAATTAGAGCCAAAAACTCGAAAAACCCATTTTTCCATTTATAAGGGTTTTCGGGACCCTATAAAAAAGACTTATGGTAGTGATATTTGAAAAGTAATATTTTATTCGCATTCTGTGACTCATTGCGAAGAAAAATGGTGAATTTCGAATTCGATTCACCTAATGTTAAGAATCCTGAATAAAATTTTCGAAAACGTCTTTTTTTCGTATAGGAAATATGTTTTGGACTTCATGAGACTTGCGCCACCTCTAAATATTTTTTTTTTCAAAACGAAAAAATACGCTTTTTTTTTGTGGATTCTAACAAATTTCCGGGCATTTCGCATAAAAATTCGAAAAAAATTTGTTTGGATCACCCTAATATACAATCACGAAGTCATTATCAATTATTTACAGTGTTAATCTGTTGGCAGTATAATTTTTTCCCGGGTTATAAAAACATGCGAAAAACGATGTCGTGTCATACTGTACGTAATGGCACTTGAGGAGTATAGTATTGTCTTGTTAACGCGGGGGCCAACCTTGAAAACACGTGTTGTATATAATCTTTTTTACCTTCAAGAATCATAAATTAATCGTCACATATTTTCTAACAAAAAAAAAAAGGTTAAATATTTGCGAGTTTGCGATGAAGATTTAGATAGAGCGTTTCTACGCGAATTATTTCTATTATTCCAAAACTTCAAAACTGGAAACAAAGAATCGTTCGCCTTGTTTTGCCCCTTGCTTTCTTCGAATAAGTATTTTCTGAGGTTCGATCCAGTTCCGCCATATATAAGGAAGAGTTTTTTGTATTCCTGTTTAATTCAAAATTTGATTCTTGATAATATTTTTTGACTGTCTTGTGATAGGAAATTTTGATTTTAAGTGTTCAGGAGTTCTAACTTGACTCTCTTCAGGTGACGTATGGCCAAATAAGAATTCGGTGGAGGCAATTCCCATCACGGATTGATATTAACACCCTCAACGAATTACAAAAATTTCAGAACGACTTATCAACATTCATATTAGTCTACCCTACAAGAAATATTTATTGCAAGTAAAATTGTTTTTATATTATCCAAATTTATTTCTAAGAACTTGATTTTATCCTAATTATGATTTCGCAATTAGGTTTGTCTGTTTTCTTGCCAAACAAAGCCTAGAGTTCCGGTTTACTGCGAATATTTCACCTGTATTATCCCTATAACACTTTTTACTATATCAGTAATATAATTGCATAAAGTCGGATAATAAATAACTCTTTTATCTTTTGTAATAATATCTGGTAATAATAAGTTATACGTACATCCGATTCATTATAGTTTTCAGTCAAAAAAGGTTTTCGCAACATCTTGATTCGACTTGGGTTTACTACACAATATTGCTATAAACTTCTGCTAATTGACTAAATTAATGACTATTTATGCGTCTCTGACGGTTATCTAACGTAACGATGGGTTCAAAATTTTCTTGTACAGGATAGTTCAGATAGTCTTGTGGGCTCAGTAGGCGAATATCTCTAAGGTTGTGCTCGCTTACTTTAACCCGTTGGAAAGTTGTCGGATAATATAGTCCACTCATAAAATTAGACTGGTCAAGTGCTGCAATGATGAAACCATCCAGTGTTAATAAACTAGTAAATGTATCGTCAATCTTTCTATAACGACCATCTCGTGTTCTCACTAGAAGACGACTATCAAGATTGACACCCCGATCACTTTCATCAATAGCACCATACACAGGACGATGGGGAGGAGCATGTCTATTAGGATTCTCAGTTCCAACACGATTGGGATTCGTGATTGTATATCCTATTTCTGAAATAGGCATAACTTTTATAAAATAATAATTACAGCGACTAATATTCGAAGACGCAGTCAATACAATTAACCATCATATTGGCAAAGAAAACGACCACCGCGAGTCAGTGGCGCTGCGGCATCAAAACAAATATGGCTGCTCGGGGGGACTGAGCTTACAAGGAGGCTTATTGCTTACCATCTAGAAATGTGATTGAGGGTGAAAAAGTATTAAATTCGGGTTCTGTGATCATTTGTGGAGCAACTTTCAAATCTAATATGTGCATCGACTTGATGTTTTCTCTGTGTTCACGAACAAGTAGCTGGTCATCAGAATTTTTATCCTCAAGATTCAGCCTTCTTAGCCATTCTGAGAGTTTATCTACTGATACTATTTGTCCAGCATCGTTGACACTGGCAATTCCAAATTTGAACACTTTGTGAAAACAAATTAGATATATTGCTATTTTTTTTGGAGTGGAATGGTCAACACAGCAGCAGCCACTGGTATTATTTACTTTTCTATGTTTTATAGAAAATTCTATTTCCGTGCACTCTTATTCACACTTTAAATATTGCAAGAAAATAAAGATATGGTAAAAGTTATCTATTTAATGATAAAAAGAAAAAAATAATTGAGTTGATCAATGCGTAGAGCACATGTAAACTAACCTATAGCACAGATAATATCTTTGGCTATAGGTACTCATACGGGTCCCTGTGGGCAGCCATTTTGAATAGTATGATTGGTGGCCACCAGGTCTCGCATCGCAAGTTTAAAATGCCAATATGTATACGAAAAATCGATCGCACTCAAAATTTGGCAAAGTGTGATTTTATTTTATAACAGTTTATTAGGATTTTGTTTTTATTGAGTTATTTCCACGACTTTTGACACTTTTAATTTCACACAGAGAAAATTTGTTCAGTAGCTGTTACAAAAAATTGAGTACAAGTCAGATATGAAGCTTTTTCGTTTACTTTCAGTATCCATTTACGGATTAATAAATATTCAACTCTGAATGGACGAACATCGACTTTCGTGATCGTCACAAACCAGATGGTTATCTTTATATTTTAGAATATAGAATATAAAGGTTTTCGAAATATATATCGAAAGATATCAAAAGGCTTTTATGTCTGACGTACACTAAACTTTCTGTGCAGAGGAATGGCAGAGCTTCTTCCATCTGTTCTATGCAGTTTCTAGAAAATTTTTATTTGATCCTCGTAAATGAGAGATGAAAATTATTTTCTCTGGAAATCGATTCATCTTTTGTTTTATATTATTGCTTTCCATTGCACAATTTTGAATAGGTGTAAACTTGATACTTTATAAAATTTATTTGAAATAAAAAAATTTGGAATAATGAATTTGAAATCATAAAAACTAATAGAAGATACTATATTGAGTTAATTACCAAACGACGTGAAAAAAACAGTCAAGGTGAAGCACAGAGTAGAGGGGAACTTCATTTTCTCTAATTACAGAGAAAACAGCTAATTAGAAATTTTTTTGAGCTACTAAATATTCTGATATTTCATCAGAGTATATATCAGAGTCATTATCTCATTCATTTTTCTAAATCCTTTGGCATATTTGAAAGATGGATTACAGAGGTGAAGATTGTTCTACTGCAATGTTTGCATTTCATAATTCTTCCTTCTCACCGAGGCATCATATAGACGCTTGCAAATTTCCAAATAGAGATAATAGGCGTTTTCCTAGACTTGATTCCCGTTCCAAATTCCGGAGTGATTTTACCATTTCCAATTCGAATCCTTTGTACCAGTTCCTTATTTATTTATACCTATGCTTCCTTTTTTAGGAGTTTAAAAGTATCGTCGTAACCATTGCATATACAATAGGGTGGTCCAAAAATGTATGAGAAAAGTTTTTTTCGAACTTTGTGCAAGATGACCGGAAATTGGATCGAATCCTCAAAAAAATGAATGCATTTTTTCTATTTTGAAAAAAAAAATTTTAGAGGTGACGCAAGCCCCATGAATACACAGTATTTCACAAAAGAAAAAAAGCCGTTTTCGTAAATTTTATTCAGAATTCTCAATATTAGGTAAATCGAGTCCGAAATTCACCAGTTCTCACCGCAATCAGTCACATAGTGCGAATAAAATAAGACTTTCAAATATCACACAAGTCTGTTTGATGAGGTCCCTAAAAACTCCCATAAGTAAAAAAATGGGTTTCTAGAGTTTTTAGCGCTAATTATGATTTTTTGCGTTTTCTTAACGCAGACTATTTCAGATGCATGAAATACTACTTTATACTGATAATTAGATGTTTATTCAACTTTCTTAAACAATTTATTACTGTTTTCAGCAACTTTCTCTTAGAAAGAGTTGAAAAGTCAAGGTTTTTTCTGAATTTTTCAACTTATTTTTAACGTTTCAGTTAAAGCGTTGTAATAATCAATTAATTTTAACAAAAATAATTGTTCAAACAATTTGTTATTAATTATAACAATATTCTCTTAGAATAATGCTCCAAAGTTGCGGTTTTTTCTGAAATTTCCCAATTTTTGTCCACTTTTTACTTAAAGTAAGTAATTATTTAACCTTCTTTAGCAAAAATAATTGTTCAAACAAATCGTAAATGTTTATAGCTATCCTCTTCTAGATTAATGCTACATAGTTGCGGGTTTTTTCTGAAATTTTTTACTTTTCATCACTTTTCAATCATATTGAAGTAATGAATATTTCATGTTAAAAAAAATTGTTTGAACAATTCATTACCATTTGTGATAATATTTTCTTTGCCTAATGATAGAAACTTGCGGTTTTTCTGCAGTTTTTAACTTTTTCCCCACTTTTCACTTGAAGTGAGTTAATATTTTATTTTATTTACAAAAATAATTGTTTTAAAAAATTATTATTGTTCATGGCTATCTTCTTTTAGAATACTGCTAAAAAGTTGCGGTTTTTTCTGAAATGTTTTATTTTGCTTCACCTTTTTAGTTGTGCACAAAAAATAAATAAACATTAGAGAGAAGCATATTTTTAATAGTATTGTATTGTTTTAAGTATATTATTTCTGTTTTTTTCCCAATGTTCAAAAAAAATTAATTAAAACAAAAAAGCTGAATTCATTCAGTGAAATTTGAATTTTGAATTTGAATTCGAATTTTCTACTAAAATTGTGGATCTTCAACGCAAAAATTGACTTTTTAAGAAAGTAGTTCAATTTTCAACCAAAGAGTTGAATTTTCGACATAGAAATATATATTTTTAATTGAAGATATAATGGTTGATAAAAAAAAAATTCTATTTTAAATAAAAAACAATTTAATATAATCAACAATTAAATCAATTAAATCTAATTTAATCTAATTTAATTTCATTCAAATAACATTCAGTGCAAAGTTGAATATTTCAGAAAAAACCACAACTTTCAAGCACTTATCTCAGAGAAAATGGTTATAAACAATAATAAATTGTGTAAATAAGCATGTTTGTTACCTCGCAATAATTATTACCTCACTAAGTGAAAAGCGGGCAAAATACTTAAGAGTTTAGAAAGAACCGCAACTTTTTAGCACTAATCTAAGTGGAGAAAGCCATGAAAAATAATAATTTGTTTAAACAGTAAGTTTTGTTAAATTAAATTAAATTTAACTCACTTCGAGTTAAAAGTAGGCAAAGAGTTAAAAATTTGAGAAAAAACCGCATGTTTCTATCATCCAGAAAAGAAAATATTATTAGCAATGATAATAAATTTTTTACACAATTTTTTATTTGATGAATTATTAATTACTCTAATCTTATTGAAAAGTGATAAAAAGTAAACAAATTCAGTAAAAAACTGCAACTATGTAGTATTGATCTAGGAAAAGATAGCTATAATCATTTGCAATTTGTTTAAACAATTATTTTTGCTGAATTAAATCAAATAATTACTTACCTTAAGTGGCAACTGGGCAAAAAGTTGAGAATTTCAAAAAAACCGCAACTTTGCAGCATTATTCTAAGAGAATATTGTTATAATTAATAAAAAATTGTTTATACGACTATTTTTGTTAACTTTAATTAATCATCATCTCGCTTTAACTGAGACGTTGAAAATAAGTTGAAAAATTCGGAAAAAACCTTGACTTTCTAATCCTTTTCTAAGGGAAAGTTGCTAAAAACAATAATAAATTTCCTAAAAAATTCAAACAAACATCTAATTATTAGTATTAAGTAGTATTCCATATATTTGAAACAATCTGCTTAAAAAAAACCGCAAAAAAGTCATAATTAGCGCCAAAAACTCGAAAAACCTATTTTTTCACTCATGGGGGTTTTTTTGGGCCCTATAAAACAAACTTATAGGAGTGATATTGAAGAGTGATATTTTATTCGCATTCTGTGTTATCGAAGATCTTTTCTATCTGATACTTTGAAATGATTTCTGGAAAAAAAATCTTTGGGGGCCCCTCAGAGCCGGGGACCCTGGTGCGCTGCACCGCCTGCACATGCCTACTTACGGTGCTGATATTTTCTCATCTACACACCTCATTTCCTACCTTACCAACTATTCCCTACAATATACACTCCAAAGATCGCCTAATCCTAGACACTTGCGACTTTCGTGCAATTGCCCGAATCTTTCGTCTCTTCTCACCGCTGCCAACCTAAACATAATAGCTCAATTCCGCAACACTCCTCCATCGCCTCTTTTATATGAGTCCTTTTCAGCTATTTCTTACACCCTATTATTATTACTCGCTCTTTATCCTACCTCCCAGCCTCTCTATACTATCCTAACCCAGACCATTCTCATCTAGAATCCCCTTGAATCTCTTTTCCATTCTCTTTCCTCCTCCTTTGCGTCTTTATTAATCTTAAATATACACGGTCTTTTCCTCTCTCCCATTCTGAATCTCACCACTTCATTCCATTTGCACTGCTCTCTTATCTCTTTCCGGCATCCTAGCTCACCCTCACCCTTAATTATCCTATACCAGCTGTTGTACCTTGACTCCGGAACTTGTTCCCATGTTTCCTCCCCTTACCATACCATCATCACTTTCTCCAATCTCTGCCATTCCCTGTCCCTATCTTGCATGAAACATTCAACTATTCTTTCGTAACTTTTTCCCCTAGTTCTAATATTCCATGTTGCCCTTCTCCTCTTCATTAGTGATCCCCTGGACGCACTCTTCAAAATTCTATGATCTTTTCTGTTGCCTGGCCCTAATTTCTCTCTTTTTATTTCTTCCCTTAGTATATAATCTGGATAGCTTCAACTCGACTCATTACCAATTTTAGGAATCTTCTATGCAGACCTTCCATCCTCTTATGCTTATCCCATTCACAGATTTCTGTTTATAACTTAAAACCGACCACACTAGCACATAAAGCATCAACACTCTTATCATTACCTTCTCCGTTAACCTCATTTCTTGTATGCCCCACACTTGTCCCTTTAATTAACTTGCACATTCTAATTCCTTCCGCACTTGCACATCAGTTCCTTCCCCTGCTCCAAACCAAAAACCTAGGCAGCAAAACTCCTCCACCAGCTCGACCTCCATTTCATTAGTTTTCCATTCCTACTTTACTCTATGCTTTCTTTTGTCAGCAGACCCATCCCTCTTCCATCATCCGCTACTAAAACTTCACCCTCTGAGTGTACTAGTAAATAAATTTTGCCTGTTCCTAATATTGTTTTCCTTTTCCTCCTCAATGGGTTCAAAGGTCACCCTTGCCTTAGTTCTTTTTCTTCCCAGAATTCCCTGTCTTCCGTTTCTCTCATCTTCACACTCATCCTTATTCCAAAAAATATTCCCTTTATCTCCCCTTCCCTGTCTCAGTCAACGTACTACTAGTCCTGTTCTCCTTTCCTCCGGCTGCTCTTTAACTCTCCAAACCTCTTTGCGAATCCTCTAGATATCTTCTCTCACCCTTCCTCCACCATATTCAAGGACTTCATTCTCCACACCATTTCCATCTGTTACATTCATCCTCTCAACTTTACGATTTCCCCATTCACCTCTTCCCTTCTAATCCATTCTCTGATATCCTCGTCCTCGCTGAAAACTATTCTTGCTTTCCCCCTCACCGTATCTTCTACATCTCCTAATAGCCCTTGAAAATACTTCATTCTCTTCTGCATCTTGCTTTCCTAATTTATACTTTTCATGCCTCCTCTTTCCCTGTTTATTACTTATGATTCCTGTCTTTCTTTTAATGCTAGCTCGACCTCTCCCATGTACCTTCCTCTATTTTTTTTTAATAAAAATTTCTTCGTGATCTCTGTTTCTACTCTTTAGTTTCTATCTCTTTATTTCTCCTTTTCTGCATCTTCTGACACTCTCGTTCATCCTGTCTCGACCTTCTCTGTATCAGCGTGTCGACTCTTTTCTCCTCCGAACTCTTTGCCTCCTCGTTTTTAATTTTTTCTTTAATTTTGTATCAACTTTCCTTCCCCCAGCTGTTTATTTTAGTCCCTTCCTTTCCTCCCCTTTCTTCTCTTCTTTTTCCTATCACGTATGGAACCTCTAGATCTTCAAGCTACCAGCACCGGAAAGTGTTCGAAACCTATTAAGTCACCCACTTCCATTTTTCTGAAAATTTCATCAAATCCAAAAATTTACCTACATGGGAAAAAAGGTGAAATCTTACTTACCGGATTTTCCATGTAAACATGTGAAATGTGGAAAATATGCGAAATTTATGTTTTATGAAAACTGTTCTGTTTTACAAATAACTAATTTGAACAGCTGCACCTATATATTTTGAAGATGCACGTATGAAGTGAAGTTATATACAAATTTATGAAAAAAGAATGTTAATAATATTAACGCTTTTCTAACAAATTATTGATTCTTCATATATTCTGAGTCCTATGAATATATGAATTAAACAAATTACACTGTAAAAATCAATAATAACTGAAAGTGTCCAGCGTGCAAGCAGGCATATGTGTAGAAAAAAATTGGTAACACAATTTCGTTTTTTGTGGCTGAGAATGATAAAAAAAGTCATAAAATCCTTTCGATATTTCAATAATTGACTGAGGGTGTGCAAACTTAATTTTTGAAATATATTTTTAGGTGAACATAATCTGAAGGGTTTCAAATCGAAACTTAAACGAGATTGACATTCTAAATGTTATGACAAAAACGCTTGCAGTTCCTAAATAAAATTGACAATCTGGGTCACTCTATAATATGGACGTAAACAACCTTGGAATTGAAAAAAAGTATATTATGCAACTAGGGAGAATAGAGGGACTTTTCCGACGAGTGTAATATTGTCGTTCGAAAAAAGGTAGCATGATTGTAGAAAAGTTGAGACGTTCAAAATTAGATTCACAAAATTCTATAAATTTCCGGAAATTTGTGGAAATTCCCGGGCATTTATGGTAATTTAACGGGAAAATATGGTGACTTACAAAATGCCGGAAATTTATGAAAATTTTATGTAATTTATAGTATTCTCACAGGCAATTTATGGTAACTTAAGATAGATAACCCCTAATTCAATTAAAAAATGTATATAAATTTCCGGAAATTTATGCAAATTTTCGGTCATTGATGGTGATTTTACAGGAAAATATGATGGCTTACCAAAATCACCCAAAATTTAATGTGAAAAAATTTCCATAAATTTCCGGAAATTCATGAAGATTTTCAGTAATTTATAGTAATTTCACAGGTAATTTATGTTAACTTAAGATAAATAAATCCAAAATCCAATTTAAAAATTTCCATGAATTCTCATCAATTTCCGGAAATTTTTGGTTATTTACGGTTATTTTCCAAGTTATGTACGATAACTTTACATAAATCCCCGTAAAATGCTATTATTTGCAACCAAAATTTCTTCAACGTTTTTAGAGTGAGTGGAATGATTATCGTAAAATGGAAGCTTTATAATTTTCATTATTCATCTCTGACGTCACTTTTTATTCCCTAGGAAGTAAAAAGTACTTTTCTTCAACACATGCATGAAAACCACGGGGTTTTCGAGCGTGTGAAGCGAGCCAGAAGTTGCTGTTTTCAGGGCAGGGGAAAAAACTGGGGAAAAAACTCCTAGCAGGGAAAAAAACTCCAGCTGGAGGGAAAAATACTCGAAAACCCGTGTATTCATGAATTTGTTGAAGAAAATATCGTATGCACCTATGGATAGACGCGTTTTTTGTCTATCCCTAGGTGCATAATATATTATTTTCTCCCTAGGGAGTGAAAAGTAGAGCTTTAGCCTCACTGTTATAAAAAATACATTTAGAATATGGGAGAGCACGTACAGAACAATTATTTGAACAAGACTTTCGTAAGGAAATATATTTTTTATAACACATGCATGATTTCAGGTCTCTTCGATGCCTATAAAGCGGGGCTAAAACTCTGCTTTTCACTCCGTAGGGAGTAAAAAGTACTTTCTACTCCCTAGGGAGTGAAAAGTGACGTCAGAGATGAATAATGAAAATCATACATAGATAAGCTTTTATTTTACGATAATCATCCCACTCACCGTAAAAACTTTGAGGAAATTTTGGTTTCCGGAAATAAAGAAATTTTTCAAATTAAATTTTGGGTGATTTATGGTGAGTCATCATATTTTCCTGTAAAATTATCATAAATGACCAAAAATTTCTATAAATTCCCGGAAATTTATAGAAATTTCTTTATCGAATTTTGAACTTTTTCGCGATCATGCTACTCTTTTTTGAACACCAATATTGGCTGAAATCATGACTGTATTTGGAGAAATGTCTGAAATCATCCATTTATTATAAAAAATATCTTATGCGCCAAGGGGGAGACAAAATTTTTCGACTTATGTACGTTTTCAGTACTCGTCGAAAGAGTCCCTCTTCTCCCCCTATGTGCATAATATACTATTATATCCTTGATGTTATCTATTAATAAAATTCTCAAAAAATCAGTTCCCGTCCGATCGCTGAAGTTACGCAGCGTGTGGTGCGATTAGTATTTGGATGAAAGACCGTTCAGGAATACCGCGTGCGGTTGGCATGTTGGCGGGAGACTGGTGTCCTCCCGTATATTCAACTCAATCAATTATGACTCTCTACGAGTTACGCTTACCCTGCAAGGGATTATGGCTTCATGGTACAAAGAAATATCTAGGAAGGTCAATTACGGCATTCAGAAAATATAGAATTATCATACATGCAATTCGGCTTGGTGTTTTTGCGGCATCCTGAGAAACAGTAATTTAATTTTTTGAGGAAATATGCAACAAATAATTCCTCATTTTTAAAGGTTACAAATAAAAATACGTTTCGCCGTTAATCCGAGCTTGGACACGGCAATTTAAGTTGACTTATTCAAGGTTCATTAGTTATATCTGGTATATCACGTTGCTGCATAAGTCAATGATGCGAGTTATTTTTTCAAGTGAAGAGAATAATTTCAAACTGGTCAATCAAAATAACTCGAATCAAAAACAAAAATCAACATTGAACCAGATGTGGACCTTTTTGCCCGATTTGATAAATAAGTGCGAATTGAATTATTATCCAATTCATTTATTAGATTGTTCATCAAAGGTAGACTAATTGAGTATAAAAAAAAAATCTTCCATTAAAGCAAAGTCTCATATACACGTCTGCGAGACCCTATCTCGACATAACCGAGTTGATATGTATGAATAACAGAGATTACGCGCCCCAGGTAACATAACTTCCTCTAACATACGATTACCTCCTTTAGCAATTTGCGTCAAATGGATCACCGCATTCGCTGTATAAAGTCAAAAAAATGCAAAAAAAGGACCACTGCAAAACGAAAGATGAAAAACTTCTGAGAGGCAGCCTTCTGTCGACCGACTATCGACTAATGAACGCCGGATATGGATTAATTGCAAATAAGCTTTCAAGACTCACTTTCTTTTTCCAAGATTCACTTCCTTGATATCTGGTTAGGCTACACCTTGTCGCACAATTTCCTGACTTGTCTTAAATACTTAACTGAAATGTAATCTAAGTCTAATAATAAGAGTGTGGAAAATATAAATGACTAACAATTTCAGTCTTGCGGCAAATATCTTCCTTCCATGAAGATTGCAATCTTATGCAACTAAATGAAGAATATCAATAACGGCAGGAAAAACTAATAGCAGCAAGAATTTTTCTTGCTTTTGAAGTTATTTAAGAGTCACGAAGGTCGGGGAAATTTTCGATAGAATATTCTATCAACCTGAGTAACTACAATCAACAAGCCATCGCAATCCATCTATACATAATAATAATAATAATAATAATAATAATAATAATAATAATAATAATAATAATAATAATAATAATAATAATAATAATCCAGAGGTGACCAAAGTTGCCTTCAAGAAACTCTGCTGCTGTGTAGTGACAACATCATTATGAGACGAACTTCATATTACACCAATTACTTCATATTGTGCCTGCGAAAATATCTGCGCAACAAATTTCAATCTTTGTTTCTAAGTTTTTCTATTGTTAACATCTTGACTTCATCAGGCACTTTACTTAGTCCGAGGCTGATGATAAAACACCGGGCAAAAGACCCGAGATTAATTTTCGTCGAAATATTAATAATTATAATTATAATACCCATACCGTGGTGTTCTCGCGTTGTCGTCGCGGTAGGGCTTGAGCTTTCCTCCAATGACTTTGATGGTTACGTTGGCCGTAGCATTGCTACTAATAGGGTTACCCACGCCAAACAGCCAAAAAACGAGGAGGGAGGGGACTAAGAGGAACACCAAAAAACCCAATCATAATGGAGAGTTTTATAAATATATTGAAACGCTGGTCGCTCCCCGAGGATCGTCGGGGCGCCCCTGGAACCACGCTGGGGGCCACAGCATGCGGGACGGTGGTCATGGCGAGCTGCGTGATAGTCAGGCAGATCTCGTCAATCAACAATCTGGCCAGCAAGAACATCTGCGGAACGCGGGAAACAGTGGAACATCGACTGTGCCTGTTGAGGAAGCTTTGACTAGTTGAGCTATTTGCAGCCAACCACCTCACCAGGAATACCGTGGGAGAGCATCATATGGACAACCGAAATGATGAAAGAATTGATGCGTCTCTATTATCAGAGCGCGAGATTTGAGACCAAGCGCAAAAAAGGCTACAATTTGAGGACAAAGTTCGCAGAAAAGTATCCCTATATAGAAAGAGTTTTAGTAAAGGATCTCATCACAAA
>WSXT02174559.1:0-22195 GCA_011762715.2 Neuroterus valhalla | reverse complement strand
AAACGGACACACGCTCAGTTAGGTAAAATTACATGAAAACTGTACTACTGCACTATTAACGTAAATTTGCACTGCTGTGGCATGTAATTTCTTGCTGGAAATTCACATCATTGCGTCAATTTTCAAGAAAATTTTTTACAGTGTGTCCGATCTTCACGGTTTAACTCACTGATCTGTATAATACACTGGATAGAAGATAACCATGTATCTATAGGTTTAAACACGAGGAGAACATACGCGTATTTACGCGTCATTTTTTATTCAGGTCATAATACAGATCAGTGTCTGAGAGCCTACTATTAGGTGATAATAATCATGCCGCCATCTTGGTTCCGAAACTTGTAAAAAAAATAAGGGCACACACTAGCTGTGTGTGAGCGACACGGCTCGACGTATACGTATACGTATACGTATACATCGAGCCGTGTCTGGTCTTGTCACTCACACACAGCGCGCGTGTGCTAGTCACTGGCTTCAGTTCCCGATCTGAACACACTGGGCGGCACATACTGGTGAAAAGTGAGAAACTGACCTGAATCAACATGGCGACTAAGCCTTTAATCCGTAACACGATGTCAGACGTTCTTCACACTGGATACACCATCCAGTTAGTATATAGAGATCAGTGACTAGCACGGTCGTATACACAGGTCCGGGGGCTCTTGTGGTGGGGGATGTTCCTACATTGAAGCTTCCGGTTCATTCAGAAAATCGCCACTTCCAATGGTGGCGTTATATTAGAGTGCTGGAAGTGGCGGTTCAGTTTAAAATTTAAATAAATAAAGGTGGAAATTATATTAGTTACAATTACTTTTATAAAACTAATTTCTAAAAATATTAAATTGAAACGAGTTGCGTTGGATAAGATTTCTACTTATGAAAGAAAATTCACCACAGATAAGGATTGTCGATTCCAATTCTTTTCGTACGAAAATATCACTCGGTACTTTAAAAGTTGATCTTTTGCCTTCGAATCTTGACTTATTCGTTTCACAATTCAGCATAGAACAACTAGGCATCTTTCAGGACTTTTTATTATTCTATGAATTTTGCTGACACTCCGTCTTTAGACATCTTTGGTTCGCTTGGTTTAAACCATAGGTTAGACGACCGTAGTTTGTTTTGAATTTTAAATCCTGAAGCACTCGACATATGCGCCACTTCACTCAGTGGCCTGTTTGCGAAACTTTTTGGCTTATGTTAGGGAACATCTCCCACCAAGAGAGTCCCCGGGCCTGTGTATACGACCCTGGTGACTAGGGACAACCGGAATAAGGAAAGCGTCACAAATCGTATGCACGCAGGGAAGGTTGTTAAACCAACCCAACCTTAATTCAAAGTTGTTGTTTGTTGTGAATCGTCAAAGAGGAGGATTCGTTTTCAAAAATTGTGCAGCAGAAATTTCTATTCTCAATAAAATTTAAAATAAGTAAGGTACAGAAATTTATAATGAACTTATATTTGCTTCATTTATTCATGCCAGAAGCCTCTGTTTCATATTTGTTTAATTTCAAAACCTTCTCTCTAACAATCAGCATATTCGAATGTGCATGAAAATTTGAAAAATACTCTAACCTCAAAACTTAATACTTTTATTCTACTCAGCGAAAGTTTACAGAGTTACATAATAATTTGCTCAAAAAGAAATTTATTTTTGCGGCAGAGAATTCATAAAGCGAAACAAATAATTCACTTATAATATTCATTGAGGGAAATATAAGTATTTGATTTAAAAAATTTTAACCGAGCATCCTTAGCATGTAAGCATTTCTTTATCCTGTCAACTTTTTTCATTCAAGTAGTAATGTCGCAGAATACCCTAATCTTAATCCTCAACGCCTAAAATTATTTTTACAACTATTTCTTCTTATGTATTCATTTTTTAAATGAAGAGGAACAAACTAACTCTCCCTAGAGGAACTCTAGAGGGCCCTTGTACACACCATCTGTAGTTCAATGACCATGGTGTAAATTCAGAATAGCACCTATCAAAAGTACTGCACATAGTTGTCTTATAATCATAGAGATATTATAGACAGAGGAGATAAGCCATAGGCTCTCGTGTAAGTGGAAGTGGCCGTAGGCAAATTATAGCAAAAATTATTGGGTCTAGCCTATCTCTGTCTAAAGCGCATGGGTTAAAGAGAGGCAACAGTAACCCACGGCTCTCTCTGTCTCTTTTTGTTCCATCCTTCTGTCTCTTTTTTCTCCGATGCCGCGTTGTATGCTGGCTTGCCTCCTCTATCTATAATATCTCTATGCTTATTATACCCAAAGTGCTGAGGTAGAGTAACCACCATTCAGATTCTCCCTGTAACGAAATTTAATCCCAAGTTTGTACTGTGAACCTACGCAGCGATCAAAATTTCATATAAATCATAAATTGTTGAAGCTTTGGGGAGAAGAAGAAACGTTATGTTACTACTTAAGTAAATTTCTTTTTTTTTTTGTTGGCAAAATTTTTTTGATTGATGGAAACGTTTCTTGAATACAAATATTTCACTATCTATTATACCTTCCGAATGCTATAGAGCAATAAACAATGTTTCATACATCTTAGAATGTTAACCGATTCGAATGAATTATACGAAATCATAATTTTCATCTTCTCGAGACTGCTTATTGTTGACGAGAAAGATCCATCAGTCAAGGAAAGAAAAAAAATTTCTGGAATTCAAGCCAACAAGACAAATATATTGTTGACGAAAAAGTTCATTTTCAACCAAACAAGATATATTTCCAACAGGAGTGTTGAATATTTAACAAAAAATTGTATTTTTGATAAAAAAAAGATAAACGCCCCGCCAAAAAAATATTTCATCTAGATAGTATAATTTCAAAAGATTCGAAAAAATAGATGAATTTTTCAGGAAAGAGTTGAATTTTTACCCCTAAAAATTTGACTATTACCGAAATAGTTTATTTTCGAACAAAGAAGATGAATTCTCTACCAAAAAAGATAAAAATCAAATAAAAAACGACAAACTTTATTTTTGTTGTGTGGCTCAAAGATTTTGAGGTTATAAATAAATTCTTACCTAATTAGCTATAAAATAGTCTGGTTCGCATCAACAACCTTCAAATAAAACCTATCGATATATGTGTGTTCTGATTCTACACAAGAAAATCGAATCATTTTTGTGATTTTAAGGTTCGGGTGAAACGCTGACCATAAAAGGCCAAATTCTGACATCGGATTCAGCGCGTCTAAATCCATAGGAAGACATATGTTGTGCCCCTAGATCACGACACTTTTTTTTCCTTTTGTGTGGCTGTGTGAATATCGTTGCAAATACTAATTTTAAGAAAACTCTCCTTTATCAAAAAATTGATTCATTTTGTTCTACAATAACAAAGAATTCGCCCCCCGTCTCCCCTTGAAAATTTGAAATGAATCAAAATATTGTTTAGCTTCACCATATTTCACAGTATATTTTTCAATTTTTTCTAATGTTCTGAATTCTCCAAACATACAAATAATAGAATTAAAATAATCTGTTTCAGTGAATTCCACCAAGTTCCTGCAGAAGATAATGCTCGTCGTCGGCAAGGCGAAACCTGCTCAGGTCTAGAAAGATGATACTGTAAAAACTGTTGGCGAATCGCTTCTTACTTCGTCTGGCACGAAAATAAATTAATTCACAAAAAAATGGATAGAAAAGAGAAAGGAGAATGGAAGAGCGATTTCCAAAATTCTCTCTCCAGAAACTAAAATTTGGTCTTCCATAAACAAGAAGCAGCCATAGTGAATGGGAGATCATCGATAGTTTCTAAATTGAACAATTAATTACAAGACACTTGTTTTTAATTATCGAACCAACAGCGAATTTATCAATTTTAGGGAAACTTCCCCAGAGAGAAAAAACACCGACAATATTTTTCCAAAAAAGTCGTTGCAGGACCAAATACAAATTTTCGGTTCTGTAAAAAAAGTTCTTCTGTGGGAGTCTCAAATAAAGAGAAAAATTAGAGTACAGACGGAGCGTATTGGACGACTAACCATATGATATCGAAAATTGTAGAAAGAAAAAAAATGTACATAAATTATCTAAGCTCTGTCCAAAAAAGAAGTACAGCTACAGCTGCTTCGCTTCACAACCTTACCCTAAATTGGCCCAAATGCAACCCAACCTAACACTAAATCCACTCAATCTAACCTAACCCTAAATCAAACTCAACCTGAACCTAAATGCAAATTTTTGATTGATGGTGTTCCGATACGATCCGACCCTAGTGTATTTTTGAGTCGAATTTTCGTTTTTGGTTCGATTGACGAGAATCTTCATCTTGTCGGATTTTATGTAGATGAATTGTAAGTTAGCTGCTGTACTATCAAAGAAGTTTTCTATTTGTATTTAGTTAAAGATTATTTTTTAAATTATTACAGAGTCAGTATTAAAAAATACCAGGGAAAATGCCGGATCAAGATTTGATAAATTTAGAGGCCGGACTTAGAGCTTTTTGAATCGACTATTTGATCGTAGAGCAGCAAGGCAAGTTGTTTGGAACAATATTAGTTTTTCGTCTTTTTATGAAACGTGGATAATATGAGACGTTCCGAGAAGAAATCAGTCAGATTTTACCATAGAGGTATTACAGATAGAGGCGACAAGCCATAGCACGCTCTGTAAGCGGAACCGTCCGCTCAACTTCGCTGAGAGAAAGATACAGAGTGCCAGAGAGTAGGGTGACTGTTTAGGACCATCTGATTCTCTTTCTCTCTCTGTGTGCGGATGGATTCCAAGCTGGCTCGTCACCTCTATCTGTAATATCTCATGGATTTTAAAGGAGCAGCGATTGAAGAAACGGTCTGTCAGTGAGTGAGGCGCCGTCTCAAAATCCATCCCAATTACTACGAAAGTTCTTGCAGATAGAAAAATAATTTTTTATTATAAAGAAAGAACCCCTATCACTGTCAGTAGCATTAAAAACCTAAACATCAATTTCTCCTCCGTTAGGGCCTTTTCTTCGCGGAATGTCACATGATTATAACAAAGTTTAATCAGTTCCAAGGAGATACGAATTCGTCTAATTATCGATAACCGTCCTTATTGACGAATCGACTTTTAAAATTGGAAGAATGGATACTCAGTTTATTGTACACTGCCTTGATTTTATCGCAAAGAAAATAACAGCATTTTCGCAAAATAGAGAATAGCACATTAGCTAGTCGCTGGTTGTCTCGAGGAATTGTGTATTTTTAGTCGAAACGTGACGTCTGTGATTTTTTTTCAGAGATCCAATCTTCCATGTTTCAAAATCTTATAGATTTGCAATCCTGAATAATTTTTAAAAATTCGACCGCTGTAAATTAAGTTTTTTTTCATTCCTGACCCGGATTTTTTCATATTAGAAAATTGAGAAAAAATAATTGATGTCACGGTAGGAATTCAAGGTGTCTACCTCATCGAATTACCGAAAAATATACGGGAACCTCAATCTCATTCCTCAATTAGCGGAGAATGGAGCGAGGAGAGCGTCCCTCTCCAAACCTCTTGCACCGTCTCGTCCAAGAGCGCATTTCAAGGAAGGTGCGAATTCGGGCGGAATGAGGTTGAAGTTGCAGTGTAACCCTGAATTCCCAGAGTGACTGCTGGACTGGGAAATCGAGAAAGGATATCAAAATGCAGTTTCAAAGAATTAGAAAGTTGAAAGCGTTTGAAATTGAAATTTTGAGATAAAAAGTTTCAAGTTGATCATCTGTAGATATGAGTTAATCATTAATTATCGGAATTTAATATCCGGATCCGTTTAAAGTTGAATAATTTGCAGGTTTTCACCTTTGGGATTGAATTTTTTCTATGCGAAATTTTCAGTAGTAGAACAAGTGCAAACCTCCGATGGGACTTTGTGAACTTATTTCAATCTCAAAATTATCTCGTAATAATAGCTTTATAAGCCAGATATTGTATTTAATTTGGATTTCTATTCGGATATCATGCTTGCTTTAAATATTGCATTTTCAAACAATTCAATTGATAAATAAAATTTTCAGAACTAAAAAATTTGAAACCTAAATATTCAGGATTTCAGATTAAACAATTTAGAGTCTTAACGTTAAATTTTGAATTTGTTTATTCAAAAATTTTGCAATCAGTAAAACAATTTGTGGAGATTTAATATAACGAATAAACGATTTTCCGGGAAAACCGGGAATCAAAAATCATCCTTTGGGTAGACACCTTCGAATTGTTATTATACTGCCTCGAATTTGAAGCAGAATATGTAATCCAAAATTGTAAAGAGTCCTAATCTGTCCGTATGCAAAGCGTCGCTGGATCTTGTGAAGGGAAAAAAATTTTTTTATTAACCAAAAACCTTCGCAATTCCAAAAATTTGATCCGAAGGTGAATGTATTGTTTCGCTTTTGGGAACAATCTGGAATTCGAATGCCTCTACGTTACACAAATGATTCTCTTAATGTCTCTTTTCAAAATTATTTTCTAAAATTTATCAAATCAAGGCTTCCATCCAGAAAAAAGATACTGCATTTCGTCCCAATTTATATTATTTAAATTGGAACGAGTTTGAGAAAGACTCAAAGCAAAGTGTTGGTACTCGAATTCATTATCACTCATCTTTGAAAAATAAGCGCTATATTTATTCAATACCGGTTCATATAATTATAGATAAATAATAAGGAAAATGTTGTGTTAAGTACTAAGCAACAATGTTACAAAAGCAGAGATCAGAGGTACGAGCGCTTTTTTTAAAAAAGACTACATATCTTCATTTTTATGAATTTACAATATTTTCGGGAAAGGAGTTGAAAAATGTATTATTTTGAATCCAAGAAAAGCGAACGTTCGCTCATATCTCCTATCAAGTTGTACATATTTCTAAAAATTATTGTTACGACATCAGTTTGCAATATTCGAAGAAAATACTCTGCGATTATAATTGTTCCCTTGTAGATTTTTTACCACGCCGAAAAAGACGATTATTGTAGAACTGTTTTTACAACAGGGATAGTTTTAATTTTTTCACTGATTTAGCTTTTAGTGTATTATATTCAGAAGCGTATCTTTATGGCTGAGTTTTAATTTTTTATGACTAGAGTAAATTACTTTTAAAGTATATTTTAGATTATAAGTTCCATCTAAGAGTCATTTTTAGTCTTTAGTATTTTTTATAATTTCATTAATGCAGTTTTACGCTACCGTTGGATAGAATCGGAGCACTAATCGGCTGATCTATTGAGAATTAGCCTTGGATTTAAAACAGAGGTGTCCAACGCGTGAGCAATGGTGTAAATAACTGTCACTCGTGAATCCCCTCTCTTAATACCTTGGATGCGTTAATGCGATGATCGCGATGTCGGAAAGGGTCCTCGGCGGCCGGGCTGTGTGAACAGTGCGCGCAAGTAGGCGTGGTCAAACATTGTCAGACGAATCCCGTGGGGGACCGAGGAGAGAATTCTCGATAAAGCGCTCAGAGAAGGGGAAATGATAAAAAAATATTGTAAAGCTTATTTCATTCTGCGTTGAATGAACAATAGTTGAAGTAATATCACCTTTTGTAATAAATTATCATGTGAAACAGACAAAATTAAAATTTCAAGCTAGTACCAAATTCTCAATTCAGATTTTGCTTCTTATCACGTGATGATTCAATACCTTCAAGACAAAATTACTTCAACTATAGATCATTAAACGTGGTATTTAATAAATTTTTAAAAAGTAAAGCGGAAAAATATTGATTCAAATCCTGGAAAGCTCTACCTCTTTTCAAGTGAAAGCTAATTTTTGAAAAGATCAGCCAGTAAGGGTTTCGATACTGTGCGTCGATAGTGTAATTGTAATCTTTGAATAAATTTTTGAAGGAAATTTTGCGCAGGTGCTGCAATCCCTGGAAAAAGTGCGTTTTATTCCAAAAATACGTCGTATCGCGAATGGAAGATTCAATATTGAAAATTGTTCCGTTTTTCAGTTGAAAAATGGGAATTTATAAAATTTGATAGATCTTGAAATAAAAGTGCTCCAATATTAGGACTCGCAATCGAAGATTGGACATTTGGAATTTTTATAGAATAAAATTATATACTTTTGAATGTTTCTATTTCAGAAAGTTCAATTTTCAAATTGAATTTCATAATTTTCAATTTTCAGGTATTAAAATTGCACTATTACAATAAAAGTATTCAGGGATTCATGATTTTTAACTGTATACATTCTAAATAATTGATTCCTTAGTTGCGAACCTATACTTTTCATCTGAAAATTTTCAAAAGATAAGGACTTTTATTCTGTATTATAGAAATTAAACTATTCTGGGGAATAACATCAAAAATTGGATTATTCTTTTTTTTACAAATTAAATATTGAAGATGCTATGATCGCAAATATTTAGAATTGAAGTATTTGCCTTATTAAAATTTGAAAATTAAACAACATATCCTAAATAAAAACGTACAAAATTACATAATTTTGAAACAGTAACATTCCACATTTTTAAACCTTCCATTGTAAAAAGAACTGGAGAATCTTTATTTACCAATCTATATTCGGATTAATTGTAATTTTTAATCTTGAGAATTGAACAATTTCTAAATTCGAATATGCATAAATCAACTTATTTAAAAGTGTAACCATTCCGAATTGATGGATCTTCAATTGTAAATCATGTGAAATGATTTTTTTCCCAAAAAATCATTAAAAATCATACCATTGCTGACAATAAACATTCAAAATTGATAAACCTTCAATTATGAATCTTAAAAATCAAAGAATTCCTAACTGGAAATCTATAAAATTGGATGAATTGATATTTAGAGTGTTCAAAATAAAATAATTTTCAATTTTTGATCTTGAAAAAAAAAATATTCAAATCGAAGCATTCAAAAATATATTATTTCATACTATAAATATTTCGAATCATCAAATTAGAATTCGACATTCTGGAAATGAAAGATTTTGTAGTTTTGTGTTTTTTTTCAGTTTGAATCTTAGAAATTGAACTTTAATGAAAAAAACATTCAAAAGTGCATCATTTCTTATTTTATGAATTAAATTTTGAAGAGACTTCAATTACAATTATCCAAAATTGAAGAATTTGCCGTTTTAAATCATAAAAAATTGGACTGCATATTCAGGAAAAAAGCAAATCCCATTTTTTTGGAGAGGAAATATTCTAAATTAATCTTTCATCATTTAAAAATCTTGAAAATGGGAAAATCTTCAATTTACAATCTATAAAATTGGATAAATTATAAAATTTTATCTTCGGGATTGGATAATTCTTACAATTTATATCTTCATAATTCAACTTATTTGAAACTTTAACTCCCCCAAATTATTAAATTTTTATTTGTAAATCAAGAAGAATGAACATGTTCGAAAAAATCATTTAAGATTATATCATTTGAGATTATGATCGTTGAAAATAAATGAATCTTCATATTGTAAATCTCGAAAATTGAAGCATTTCAAATTGGAAACCTATAAAATTGAATAAATTTCTATTTTATATGTTAAAAATGTAATCATTTTCAATTTCTAATCTTTCAAATTAAACTTTTCAAGAAAGAGCATTTAAAAATATATAATTCCATCCTATAAAGATTTCAAATTATTGAATATTCAATTTCAAATCTCGAAAAATGAAGGATTTCCTATTGAAGATGTACAAAGTTGAATAAAATCCTATTATCTAATGTTTGAATTGCAAAGATTCAAAATTAAAGATTTTTCCATTGTAGATCTCCTGAATTTTACTGCATATTCCGGAAAAAAGGTTGAAATTTACATAATTTTAGGATGAAAATATTTAAAACTTATTATCCCTCGATTGTGAATCTCAAAAATTGAAGAATTTCTAAGAGGGAATCTACCAAATTGAATAAATTTCTATTTGGAATGTTCAAAGTGGAATAATTGTCAATTTCTAATCTTCAAAATCAAACTATTCCAATAGAATACTGCAAACATTCCAAATTATTGAATGATAAATCTAAGAAAATTATGATTTCTACAATTGAAGATCAAACTTTTTCGGAAAACACGTCAAAATTATGAAATTCCAAACTATAAACACGCAACATTAATGAATCTTCAATTGTTAATCATAAAAATTAAAGAATTTTTTTATTGAAAATCTATGAAATTGAATAAACATCTTTTTTAGATTCCTAAAAGTGAATCGTTTTTAATTTGAAATCTGAAAATTATGCTTTTCTAATCAAAGTTATTCATAATTATATGATTTCATACTGTTGATAAACATAAAAAATAATATATCTCTAATTGTAATTCTCGAAAATTCGAAGATTTTTTAATCGAAAATCTATGAAATTGAAGAAACATCTATTTTGAATGTTCAAAAATTAATCGTTTTCAATTTGAAATCTCAAAAATTAAACTTTCCCGAAAAATCTATCCAAAATTATATATTTCCATGCAATAAATTTCCAAATGATAGATTTTCAATTGGAAATCCACAAAATTAAATAAATTTACGTTTCTTATCTGCAAAACTAAATAATTCTAATATGAAATCTTAAATTCACGATATGACGTCTTATTCAAACAAGACGTTTTTTTGGAGATTGTAGAACTTGCACAAAATGCCCTTCAAAAATTTATTGAAAAATTACAATATTTACTCTACCGAGGGATAGTGTCGGAACGCTATTCGGCTGACTTGTTCAAAATTAGCGCCCTACAGAATTTAGATAAAAATCTTTTTTTCATACGTTGGGGAACTTATTCAAAATTTAGTTCAAAATTATCTCATTTCATACTATAAACATTCCAAACAATCAAATCTTCCATTAGAATCTTTAAAAATGAAGAATTTCCAATTGAAGATCTGTAAAATTGAATAAATTCCCATTAACATTCGAATTAAATTTATTTTTATCTTCAATTCTGAGAACTCAAGAACTCAATAATATTTCTCCAATTTAATCAGCTGGTTAGTGATTCGATACTATCCGTCGGTAGTGTAATTCTAACTTTTCAATTAATTTTTGAAGGACTTCTGTGCAGGTGCTGAAATCTTTGGAAAAAATTAGTTTTATTTGAAAAGTGCCTCATATCTCGAATTTGAAGGAATTAATCTTTTACGCATTAATTTCATAAACAACCATGAACTTTACACTCCTTATCTTTAATGTGTCAGTATTCGATTTGCATTTTTCAAGAAATTGCAGTTGCTGTGCGAACTTTATTTAACAATTAGCAATCGAAATAGCAAAGAAATAATTTATTTCTACAGAAATATTTCAAGGATAAAATATTTTTCTATAACATCACAGAAATATTGAAGTAACAATCAGTGATGGGTAAGTTACTTTTCGAAAAGAATCGATACCGATACAAAATGTAACTTTTTCTGGATCATATTTGGAAAGTAACTATCGTTACTTTTTTTGTTACTTTTGTGATCCAAGAAAGAAGATTGAAATTACATTAGGGATAGTTAAATTTTCAATTGAAAACTTATTTTTTAACAGAAAAAAGGAATTTTTAGTGAAAAAGTTTAATGTTCAACAAGATGACGAATCATTAACTAAAAAACTGAGTTTTCAAGAAAGTAGTTCAACTTTCAACCAAGTCATGGAATTGGCAACTAGAGGTCGATAAAATTGCTGCCAAGGAAAATGGAGAAAAAAGTTTCAAAAATTAATGTTTGACGAAAAAAAATTTTTTTCACAAAATGGTTTGATTTTAAATTAAATTTTAAATTATTGTAGTTTTAACGAAGCAGTTTACCATCAGCCAGAGAATATTCCTATTTTGAATTAAAAACTATACACCTTGACTAGAAAAACGAATTTTCAACGAAACAGTTCAATTCTAAACCAAAGTGATGAAGTTGAAATTTTTTCCTTATCAACAAAAGACAAATTTTAAAAAAATCCCTTTAATTTTCAACTGAAAAAGATCAATTTGCAAAAAAAAAGATCAATTTTCCAAGAAATAGTTGAATTTTTGATCGAAAAATTAAATTTACAACTAAAAAAGGTAGTTCAAATTTGAGTGGAAAAAATTAATTTGGTACAAAAAAATGTATCAAATTTCCAATTCAAGAAACGGATTTCCAACTGGAATGATAAATCTACATCAACAACTATAAGAATTAATTTTTAACACAGTAGTACATTTTTGAACCAAGTAGTACAATTTTCAACAAAAGAGTTCAATCCTCAATTGAATCAGATTAATTTTAAATCAAAGAAATTATTTTCATAGAATTTACTGAAATTGCAACAAGAAATCTAATTTTGAATCTAAAATGACAAAGTTATAACAAAACAATTTTTTGCAAACCATAAATGATGACTTATTGCCAAAAATGTTGAATTTCCAAGTATAAAGATGAATTAAATAATTTTTTCAAATCTTTGAAATTGTATTCAAATAGAACAGATTAATTCTCCGTCACGAATGGAATAGAATTTCTAATGAATTTATCAAGTTTGCAATCCAAAAGATAATTTATTTCAAATAAAATGATGGAGATACAACTGGAAAAATCAATTTTCAACCATAAACAGTTCAATTTTTAACAAAAAAGTAAACTTTGAAACCCAGCTTAACAAATTTCCAAAAATATTGTTTTATTTTAAAGAATAAAGATTGACTTAGTGACAAAAATGTTGAATTGTCACTATATAAAGATAAATTGAATCATTTGTGTTTCAATTTTATGGGATTTCACTCTTTTTAAACTGGCAACATTCCAATTTATTGAATCTTGGAATTCCGATCTTGAAAATCAGAAGAATTTATTAATATAAAATCTAAGGAATTCAATAATTTACAATTAAACATTTTTAAAAGTGGATAGTTTTAAATTTCTAAAATTTAATAAATCCCAAAATAAGCATCCAAAATCAAATCATTCTGAAAAAATTGTTCTACCATAGAGATCAATTTTCAACTGAACTGATAATTCTGGAACCAAAAATATGAATTTTTACCAAAGAAGTCGAACTTCTAATCAAACAGTTGCTTTTTCAAAGTAAAAAATACGAATCCCCTACAAAACAGTTGAATTTTCAGCAAGGAAAAAATCCATTTTTAACCAAAAATAGAGTCGTTAAATTTTCATTTCAAAGAACTATTTTTAAAACAAACAAAACAGGATTCTCTTCAAAAAATAGTTAAATTCTTATTCTAATTTTTTACCAAAAAAATACCCATTCTCAACTTCAGGCATGAATTTCCAACTCAGAAATAAAAACTATCAACGCAAATTGTTATGATTGATGTTTCAACCAAGAATATTTTAGTTCAAAATAGAAACCAGTCAAGTTTAACCAAAAAATGATTTTCAAACGAAAACGTCGAAGTTTCTGTAGAGAAGGTTGAAAAATCAACAAAATTGTTAGAATCTTAAGCCGAAAAGGTTAATTTTTCACGAAACAAATGAATATCAAACGAACAGAATAATTTTCCATTAAGATTTTTTATTCAAATTTCAAACGAAATAGTTTGATTTTCAAACAGTAATGAAATTTTTATCACAATAGATAAATTCTCAACCAATAATAGTTAGATTTTCAAGCGAGGATATGAACTTTAAACTAAATTAATAAAGCGTCAACTTGAATAGTTAGACATATTTTCAGTTAAAAAATTAGATTTTAATTGAAAGAAATAATAAGCGAACATAAAAATGAATATTTCATTCTATATTCAACTTCTTTTTCTTGCTAAAAGTGTTTCTATAGATTTTAAAAAATTTGTAATCCAAGGATGGGAGAAAATTCACAGTTTTCGGGCTATAAGATTCTGTGTCTATCTGTCACCACAATTTGAAAATTGAAAATGAAAAAATAGTTGAAAAGCAAAAAAAAAAAAAGATTGATTGTTGTAAAAAAGATTTGTAAACCTCATTTCAAAAGTACCTAACTAAAAAAATAACGATTTTTATGGTTACTATTACTGAACAAAAGGTAACTTGCAATTAAATTTGTTAATTTTCTACAACAGTTACTTCCTATCACTGATAACGATTATGGTGTATTTTTTTTATTTTTGTGAATTTTTTATGTTATTTACCTCGCATGCTATATAGAAAAATTATTTTGAAATTTCAAACGTGGAAAAACGTTTGGAATACGTGTTTAGAATTATTTTCTAATAGATTAGATATTGGAAACATTCTTCTTTACAAAAAAAAATTTTTTCTTGGTTTTCGATGAAAAGGCCAAATCTGCGTGTTAAAATATATTATTTGAAAGTCATTTAAAAATTTCGAATTAATTTCTCAAAATTTAGGTTTTTGATGAGAGAGTCCATTTTTTTGACTTCTTTGTAAGATTATTCTGAATATAGTTTCAATCGAGTTGGCAGGAATGCAAATTTGAAACACATATCCCTAATTAGGTCTCCTGACCAAAAATCATTACAGGGGGTCCTACCACGCATGATCTCATTTCTAGAAGCTGAATCATCTTTCCCATACTTTATTTCCCTGTCAATACTTCAAATCTTCATGAATAAGTCGTGAAAAAAAAATTATATTGAAAAAGATTTTAGAATTTACCTTGAAATGAAAGTAGATAATTAAAATTGAAAGAATTGAAACCAATTCGAATTGAAGATTTGAACCGTTATCACAGTGAGGCTAAACCAATTCTAACTGCGAGGTCCTTAAATATGAGATTTTCCGACTGATTATGGAGTTTCCAATCTTACGGACATTTAAAGGTCGAAAAAAATGCATCTACCCTTTTCAAGAGAACTTGCTTATGATGATTATTCTTAAAAACGGGAGGAAATCTAAAAATATCACATTTTTACTAATAACTGTTTTCAATTGATATTAAACATCCTGAAACTAAAAAAATTTGATAGGAGGTATCAACTGTTTACAAATTGAATAACTGTACACATTCAAAATCAATAAATCCTCAATTGTAATCTTAAAAATAGAAGAATTTTCAATCGCAAATGTATAAAACTGAATCATTTTGGATTTAAATCTCAAAAATTAAATTTAAAAAAAAACCTTCAAAATTGCTCCATTTATTGCTTTACAAATTGAATATTGAAGAGAATTCAATTGAAAACATTCGAAATTGAAGAATGTTGTGTTTAAGTCTCCAAAATTAAACTAAAAATTTTTTAAAACCGTACAAAGCCACATAACTCTTTTATTGTTATATTCCAAATTTTCGTATCTGCAATATTGTAAATCTTAGAAATTGAAGAATATAATTTAAAATTTAAACATTTTAAGTCATTTAAATTTTACTTTTCCAATAAGAGCGTTAAAAATATATCATTTTGCGGTATAAACATCCCAAATATTGGATCTTTAATTGTAAATCTCCAAAATTGAAGAACTTGAAATTTGAAAGCTATCAGTTTGAATGAATTCCGTTTTTAAATTTTCAAAATTAAAGTATTTGAAATTGAAAATATGTAATATTGAATAAATTTCGAATGGTAATCTTCAAAATTGGATTTTTTTAATTTCTTCAAATTGAAAATATACCAAAACAATGATTTAAAATTGTATCATTCCTCATTTTACAAATAAAAATTGATGCTGCATCAATCGCAAATATTATAAATTGAAGAATTTGCCTTCCTAAATCTTCTAAATTTGACTGCATATCCCAAATAAGAACGTACAAAATTACATGAATTTGAAATGAAAATATTCCAAATTTGAATGTTCAATTGTGAATCTGGTTGGATGAATTTGATTCTCTGATCTTTAGAATTGGATAATTTTACCATTGAAATCTTCAGAATTCAATATTTTGAAACTCTAACCATTCCAAATTGATGGATCTTCATTGTAATTGATAAAAATTGAACTTTTCTATAACAATGATTCAAAATTATATTCTGGAATAAAACAATAATTAATTAATGAATCTCCAATTGTAAATGTCAAAAATCAAAAGATTTCCAATCGAAAACATATATAATTGGATAAGTTGGAATTTTAAATGTTCAAAATTAAATGATTTCTAATTTTAAATCATTATATAATTTTCTGCTTTGAATATTTCAAATATTAGATCTTCAATTGTGAATCCTCAAGCATTGGAGGATTTGCAAATGGGAATTTATCAGAATGAATACATTTTATTTTCGATCTTCAAAATTGAATAGTTTTCCATTTTTAATCTCAATAATTGACCTATGTACTTCAACAGATTTATTAAATTTTCATTCTCATGTTCAAAATCAAATTATTCTCAATTTTGAGTAATTGAAATCGGATTTCTCTAACAGAAGCATTTAAAATTATATAACTTTTTTCTATGAACATTCCAAATATCAAATTTTCAATTCCCTTTTCCAATCTCTAAGATTGAATCATGTTTGATTTGAAATCTTCAAAACTGAACTACACCAAAAAAGGCATTCGAAATTTTATCTTTTCTTATTTTAAACATTAGGTAAATATTGAAGAGTCTTTTTTTGAAAATGTTCGAAATTGAAGAATTTTCTATTGTAAATCTCCAAAATCGAATAAATTAAATTTTTTTTTTTTAATTTCAATCTTCACAATGGAACTTCATGAAGGAACAGAAAAAATTGCGAAATTATTCAATATTCAAAATTGAACATGTCGAACAAAATATGAATTTTATGAAAGTGGATGTAGCTTTCCCAATATGTATTCATTATCATTCCTGACAGCGCCGTAACTAGGCATGTGCAGGCGGTGCGGCGCACCAGGGGGCCCCCGGCTCACAGGGGCTCCCGAAGATTTTTTTTTTTTTTTTTAAGAAATCATTTCAAAGTATGAGCTAGAAAAGATCTTCGATAATGTTTTTATATCATTTGAAGCTTTTTTTATGAATTTCGAACAGGCTTCAAAATCACCTTTTTTTCAGAAATTCATTTTTAAGGGTCCCTCAGGAAATCTTGCACCAGGGCCCTCGAGACCCTAGCTACGGCGCTGATTCCTGATTATTATTCAGTAATATTTCATCACTAAACTAAATTAATTTTGAAATGTGTATGAGATTTTTATTTTTTTAATTTCTTGCAATTCATGGGAAGTCTCTTGGGATTCGCACTGAATGCTCAATATTTCATCTCAAAATTAATCAAATAATTATTCTTCTCCATTCACCAGAAATAATTTTCATGAATTTTATCCAATTTTTCCTATTTGCCTCGAATTAATTCGGATTTTATTTGCATTAATTTCCTTCATTTACTCAAATTCTTACAAGTATCATCAAAGTCTCTTTGAATTCCCATAAATTATTCTCGATTCACTGCAATTTGACCAAAATCATTTTAAAATCTTAATTCTACGCATTTTTCCAATTTATTTTTTTATTCTTCTAAAATTGAATGGAATCTTCATGAATGTACCTCAAATTTGTCGAAATTCACCTAGAACTATTATAAACTTTATCGAATTATTTTGTACCCTTTTGCATTGCAAAACAAATTAACTACACCGTTATTACAGTGATTTTCGGTAATTTTTGAGGTTAGAAATTTGTTACTTTTAATATCTTTGCTTTTGGTCACTTCTTCGGTTAAATATATCACTCTTCAAGGGCATTGCAAAAACCGACTCTGGAATTTTCGTGTTCTCTCTGCGGTTACGCCAATGTAACTTCACAGCAGACCATATTTCTGCGCGGGTGATGGCAGATAAATTTCAATTCCACACCAGGAATTGGATGATCATGCACAATTACGGCATTTATGAAGCATTCGCGGGTTATACATCAAATTCTATAACTCCCAACTATAAGTCTATAAGAAAAAACTTCGCGATTGATAACGCACAAAGCCGTAATTTGTGGCCAAAGTTCAACAACACAATCCGAAAATGATAAAAGTTTGAAAGATAGACAATATGGTCGCACGGGAGATTAAATTCCATGCTGGGATGGTGTTGTTGAACTTTGGCCCAAAATTACGGTTTGGTGCGTTATCAACCGCGAAATTATTTCTTATGGACTTATAGTTCGGAGTTATAGAATTTGATGCATAACCCGCGAGTGTTTCATAAATGCCGTAGTTGTGCATGAACATCAAATTCTTGGTGTGAAATTTAATCTCCCGCGCGGCCATGTTGTCAGCTGTGTCGTATTGTCTGACGCTCTAGCCTGCACACCTTCATCATTTTCCGATGGTGTTTTTGAACTTTGGCCCCAAATTACGGCTTTGTGCGTTATCAATCGCAAAATTCTTTCTCATGGACTTATAGTTGGGAGTTATAGAATTTGATGTATAACCCGCGAATGTTTCATAAATGCCGTAGTCGTGCATAATCATAAAATTCCTGGTGTGAAATTGAAATTTATCTGACATCTCCCGCGCAGACATATTGTCTGCTGTATTTGTGCATTGGCGTCGCCACAAAAATTCCAGAGTCGGTTTATGCAATGCCCTTAAAGTCACTCAAACTGCAACAGCCTCGTTCATACAAAAAATGTCCCTCAGATTTTAAACTATCACGATCAGTCAGAATATCGCATACACATACCTTGCAAGTTGGGTGGTCAGTTGGTCGTGAGGGCTAAGGCATGAGCTATGAACCCACTTCGTCTGGTTGGGGGTTCGATTCCTGCCTCGCTCTCTGGAGAGGCTAGTTAATGTAGAGGAGAGGTGGTATGTGAAGACTCTTAAATCAGTAAATGGGAGAGAGTATGAACAAACATTCCAAATCCAATCCACATATACCTTGCAAATAGAATTGATCCAGTTTTTCAGGGTAATTTTACACACAAAAAAAGACTTATTTGATCAAAGGTTTTTTTGGAGGTCGAAATGAATGTTATAGAGAAAAAAATATTTATTGAAGCAGAATAAGAGAATATGATGAGGAGCTCTTAAATACGTGCATAGATTATCACGTGATAACAAGGCATCGACTGACAATGAATAACGAGAAAGAAGACAATAAAACGGTAGAATGCTTTTGATATGATTAAATTATTTTTATTGGATTCGATCTCTAATGTAATGCTATGTGTAATTATTAATAATATGTAACGTTTCGCAAAGAAAAGGCTCTAATGGAGATCAGGTTTTGGACAGAGAAGAGTATGTAGGAAGAAACGGCAGAAGATAGGGAGATAGTGGGGGGCACGTCGTATATACAGGTCCCAAAACACTTGGGAGTGGGGGTACCTCCATTGCTGAAGCCCTCTTGCTTCTCCTGATTGCCGCTGAGACGGGAGGCGCTGCGATGAGTAGTTCGTAGGTAATATAGTTTGGTACAGTATGGTAGGTAGTATAGTTTGCTTATCATCCGCGCATTCCACTACTTATCTACAGCGCCCTCCGTGGCATTCTGCTGTTCTGCAACGTCGCTGGTCTACAGTCTCGGGAATCCATCCCTTCCATTACAAGAACGAACATATCTTTGCGCACCGTGTTCGTGCGTCCAATAGGATTGTATGGTAAGTGGAGGGGATGGATTTCTCGCTTCTCCCGTGCGCCCAAAATAGTTCATTCACGCCTCACTTTGCACTTAAAAAACTATTCGAATTTTATAAGTAGAAAAATGATTTCTTTATCATAAAGAAATAATAATTCTAGCACTATCAGTTGCATTGGAAACCTGAAAAAAGATTTTTTCTCCGTCAAGGCCTTTTATTCGCGGAACGTCACACATGTGAATATTGATGTATTCCGCGATTGAGTGAGCACGAGTTGCGTGTGTTATTCTGTAAATTTAATGTCTTGGATTGAATAAAAAGCGGTACAGGTAGCTTAGGATCTGAATGAAAGGAAAACAGTATCAGAATAAGCAAACTGTGACAATACGTAAATATATGTATAAAAATAACTGATTACTTTCTACTTCCTGATCCCTTTTCATTCTGCTTTTATTTAGAAACCAGAAGATGGTACTATAATTTTGTGAATTATTGCTGAAATACCCCTACAATACCAGGAAAGGAAATTCTGATCCTTTTCCCGTTTTTTTTTTTAATTTGGCGAATATTGCTGATATTTCAGAATATATTTCACAAAGATTGCAATGATCTCAAGATACTTCATACAGATTTGAATAATATCAGAATATTAAACATTTTTTGCAGATTTTAGATATTTTGTAACATGTACAAGGTTCAATGAATATTTTTGGGTTTTCAAAAGATTTTAACAACATTTCTGAGATCTCAAAAATATTTTTAAAGTTCCAAGTATTTAGAAGATTCAAAGATTTCAGAAAAGTTTCACCAGAAAATTTTGAGATTTCCCAAATTTTCAAATATTTCAAAAGTTTTGAAGATATCCAGAGATTTGAAAGTTTCCACAAAGATATCTGGAATATAGAATGGAAGATGTTATTTTGTTGACCGAGGTCGATCAATTAATTTAAGATGGTAATTTTGCCGCTTACTGGTACAAGAATTATTTTAGAGAAATGAGAAAAAATCTGACGCAGCCCGGATTTCTCATTTCTCTAAAATAATTCTTGGACCAGTAATCTGCAAAATTACCATCTTAAATTAATGTCTGTAATATTCCACGAAGTTCTCAACAAATTGCAGAATATTTCAAAGAAATTCACGGATATCTCAAAATATATCAAAGATTTGAAGATTTTAGACAGGTTTCACCGGAAAATTTTGCGGTTTAAATAAAATTTCGAATATTTCAAGTTTTCGAAGAAATCAAGGTTTTCGAAATGATATTCAAAATATTCAACGAAGATTCCAAAAGATTTCGAAATAGTCCAAATAGTCTACAAATATTTCAAAGATTTCAAGATATTCTCTACAAATTTTTATTCTCTGAAATCACCAATATTTCGGAAGTTTCTGAAGCTTTCCAAGAAATTCAAGATATTCGGAAATATTTTACAAATATTCATAACGATTTATGAAGGTCTAAAAATATTTGGAAAATTTTGCAAAGATTTGAGGATTTCATGAAAATTTCTAAACTATCACAAAAACAGTTTTCAAAAGAATTCACGCAAATTTCAAATCTCGAGATAATTTATTGGTTTCGAAAAGATTTAAACATTTGACCAAAATTTTGAAGATTTGACGAAAGTTTTTAGTAAGATTTTACAAAATCTCATAACAATTTACAAATATGCCAAAAACTTCGAAGCTTCAAAAGATTCCAGGATATTTCAGAAGGATGTAGAGATTTCAAGAGAACTCAAGAATTTCCCGCAGATTTCACAGAGATATCTGAATTATTCCACAAAGATCTCAACAAATTGCAAAATATTTCAAAGAAATTCACAAATATCTCAAGGATCTTATAATATTTCAAAAGATTTAACATAAATATTCTAGAAATCATAAATATTTCAAACGTCTTTAAAGCTTCGAGAGGATTTAAAAATATTTCAGAACGATTTCGAAGACAATCTTAAAATATTAAAAACATTTCACGAAGATTGGAAAGATCTCAAAATATTTCTAAAATTTAGCAAAGATTTAAATATTTTATGAAAATTTATAAACTCTCACAAACATTCCAGAAGATTCCAATAAAATTTCCGAGATTTGACAATTATATCAAAAGTTTTATTGATTTAAGAATATTTCGAAGATTTTAGACAGGTTTCACAGGAAAATTGTGACGTTTCACAAAAATTTCAAATATTTCAAGTTTTGGAAGACATCAATGTTTTCACAATGATATTCAAAATATTCATCGAAGATTCCAAAAGATTTCGAAATATTCCAAGAAAATGCACAAATATTTTCAATATCCCGAAATATTCTAAAAGCAAAGATTCCCAAAGAATTCAAGAATATTTTAGGAATTCTACAAAGATTCCAAGATATTCTCCACAAAATTTTTTTTGTATGAAATCACCAACACTCCGGAATCAAAAATTTAGATAAAAAATCTCAAAATATTTCAATTATCTCGCGAAGATTTGAAAAATTCAGAAATATTGCACCAACTTGTCTGCTGTTTTACAAACATTTCTAATATTTTTAGAGACTCAAAAAACGAATTAAAAATTATGAAATTTCACAAATATTTCATAAGTTTATGATGATTTCAAAAGACTCCCAAAGTTTACAAATTTAAGACAGGTTTTAATGGAAAGACAAAGATGTCACAAATAATATTTCGAAGATTTCACAATATTTCAAAACATTCCAGAGCTTCTGAAAGAGCTTAAAAATCTCTCAATGCTCTGAAAAAATTTTTTAAATTTCGTAAAGATCAAAAGTTTTAGAAAGATTTTACAAGATTATAGATTTAATGCTTTCACGATGATCCATTATGATGAAATAAGGTATTTTGGGTTTCGATCGTGTACAAAC